>CM067322.1:104111766-104194880 GCA_034231615.1 Meghimatium bilineatum | reverse complement strand
AGTGTGTGTACTTCAAGAGTATCGGTGTACTACAAGAGTAGTGTGTACTTCAAGAGTGTGTGTACTTCAAGAGTAGGGTGTAACTTCAAGAGTGTGTGTACTTCAAGAGTAGGTGTACTTCAAGAGTAGGTGTACTTCAAGAGTGTGTGTACTTCAAGAGTAGGTGTACTTCAAGAGTAGGTGTACTTCAAGAGTGTGTGTACTTCAAGAGGTGTAGGTGTGACTTCAAGAGTTGTGTACTTCAAGAGTAGGTGTACTTCAAGAGTGTGTGTACTTCAAGAGTAGGTGTACTTCAAGAGTAGGTGTACTTCAAGAGTGTGTGTACTTCAAGAGTAGGTGTACTTCAGAGTAGTGTGTACTTCAAGAGTAGGTGTACTTCAAGAGTGTGTGTACTTCAAGAGTAGGTGTACTTCAAGAGTAGGTGTACTTCAAGAGTGTGTGTACTTCAAGAGTAGTGTACTTCAGAGGTGTACTTCAAGAGTAGGTGTACTTCAAGAGTGTGTGTACTTCAAGAGTAGGTGTACTTCAAGAGTAGGTGTACTTCAAGAGTAGTGTGTACTTCAAGAGTAGGTGTACTTCAAGAGTGTGTGTACTTCAAGAGTAGGGGTACTTCAAGAGTGTGTGTACTTCAAGAGTAGGTGTACTTCAAGAGTAGGTGTACTTCAAGAGTAGGGTGTACTTCAAGAGTGTGTGTACTTCAAGAGTAGGTGTACTTCAAGAGTAGGTGTACTTCAAGAGTGTGTGTACTTCAAGAGTAGGGTGTACTTCAAGAGTGTGTGTACTTCAAGAGTAGGTGTACTTCAAGGAGTAGGTGTACTTCAAGAGTAGGTGTACTTCAAGAGTAGGTGTACTTCAAGAGTGTGTGTACTTCAAGAGTAGGTGTACTTCAAGAGTGTGTGTACTTCAAGAGTAGGTGTACTTCAAGAGTGTGTGTACTTCAAGAGTTTGTGTACTTCAAGAGTAGGTGTACTTCAAGAGTAGGTGTACTTCAAGAGTTGTGTACTTCAAGAGTAGGTGTACTTCAAGAGTAGGTGTACTTCAAGAGTAGGTGTACTTCAAGAGTTGTGTGTACTTCAAGAGTAGGTGTACTTCAAGAGTAGGTGTACTTCAAGAGTGTGTGTACTTCAAGAGTAGGTGTACTTCAAGAGTAGGTGTACTTCAAGAGTGTGTGTACTTCAAGAGTAGGTGTACTTCAAGAGTAGGTGTACTTCAAGAGTGTGTGTACTTCAAGAGTGTGTGTACTTCAAGAGTAGGTGTACTTCAAGAGTAGGTGTACTTCAAGAGTGTGTGTACTTCAAGAGTAGGTGTACTTCAAGAGTAGGTGTACTTCAAGAGTAGGTGTACTTCAAGAGTAGGTGTACTTCAAGAGTAGGTGTACTTCAAGAGTAGGTGTACTTCAAGAGTAGGTGTACTTCAAGAGTAGGTGTACTTCAAGAGTAGGTGTACTTCAAGAGTGTGTGTACTTCAAGAGTGTGTGTACTTCAAGAGTAGGTGTACTTCAAGAGTGTGTGTACTTCAAGAGTGTGTGTACTTCAAGAGTAGGTGTACTTCAAGAGTGGTGTACTTCAAGAGTAGGTGTACTTCAAGAGTAGGTGTACTTCAAGAGTAGGTGTACTTCAAGAGTATGTGTACTTCAAGAGTGTGTGTACTTCAAGAGTAGGTGTACTTCAAGAGTAGGTGTACTTCAAGAGTGTGTGTACTTCAAGAGTAGGTGTACTTCAAGAGTAGGTGTACTTCAAGAGTGTGTGTACTTCAAGAGTGTGTGTACTTCAAGAGTAGGTGTACTTCAAGAGTAGGTGTACTTCAAGAGTAGGTGTACTTCAAGAGTAGGTGTACTTCAAGAGTGTGTGTACTTCAAGAGTAGGTGTACTTCAAGAGTAGGTGTACTTCAAGAGTAGGTGTACTTCAAGAGTAGGTGTACTTCAAGAGTAGGTGTACTTCAAGAGTAGGTGTACTTCAAGAGTAGGTGTACTTCAAGAGTAGGTGTACTTCAAGAGTGTGTGTACTTCAAGAGTGTGTGTACTTCAAGAGTAGGTGTACTTCAAGAGTGAGTGTACTTCAAGAGTAGGTGTACTTCAAGAGTAGGTGTACTTCAAGAGTAGGTGTACTTCAAGAGTAGGTGTACTTCAAGAGTAGGTGTACTTCAAGAGTAGGTGTACTTCAAGAGTGTGTGTACTTCAAGAGTAGGTGTACTTCAAGAGTAAGGTGTACTTCAAGAGTAGGTGTACTTCAAGAGTGTGTGTACTTCAAGAGTAGGTGTACTTCAAGAGTAGGTGTACTTCAAGAGTAGGTGTACTTCAAGAGTGTGTGTACTTCAAGAGTAGGTGTACTTCAAGAGTAGGTGTACTTCAAGAGTGTGTGTACTTCAAGAGTAGGTGTACTTCAAGAGTAGGTGTACTTCAAGAGTAGGTGTACTTCAAGAGTAGGTGTACTTCAAGAGTAGGTGTACTTCAAGAGTAGGTGTACTTCAAGAGTAGGTGTACTTCAAGAGTAGGTGTACTTCAAGAGTAGGTGTACTTCAAGAGTAGGTGTACTTCAAGAGTAGGTGTACTTCAAGAGTAGGTGTACTTCAAGAGTGTGTGTACTTCAAGAGTAGGTGTACTTCAAGAGTAGGTGTACTTCAAGAGTAGGTGTACTTCAAGAGTAGGTGTACTTCAAGAGTAGGTGTACTTCAAGAGTAGGTGTACTTCAAGAGTAGGTGTACTTCAAGAGTAGGTGTACTTCAAGAGTGTGTGTACTTCAAGAGTAGGTGTACTTCAAGAGTGTGTGTACTTCAAGAGTAGGTGTACTTCAAGAGTAGGTGTACTTCAAGAGTAGGTGTACTTCAAGAGTAGGTGTACTTCAAGAGTAGGTGTACTTCAAGAGTAGGTGTACTTCAAGAGTGTGTGTACTTCAAGAGTGTGTGTACTTCAAGAGTAGTGTGTACTTCAAGAGTGTGTGTACTTCAAGAGTAGGTGTACTTCAAGAGTGTGTGTACTTCAAGAGTAGGTGTACTTCAAGAGTAGGTGTACTTCAAGAGTAGGTGTACTTCAAGAGTAGGTGTACTTCAAGAGTGTGTGTACTTCAAGAGTGTGTGTACTTCAAGAGTGTGTGTACTTCAAGAGTAGGTGTACTTCAAGAGTGTGTGTACTTCAAGAGTAGGTGTACTTCAAGAGTAGGTGTACTTCAAGAGTAGGTGTACTTCAAGAGTAGGTGTACTTCAAGAGTGTGTGTACTTCAAGAGTAGGTGTACTTCAAGAGTGTGTGTACTTCAAGAGTAGGTGTACTTCAAGAGTAGTGTGTACTTCAAGAGTAGGTGTACTTCAAGAGTAGGTGTACTTCAAGAGTAGGTGTACTTCAAGAGTAGGTGTACTTCAAGAGTGTGTGTACTTCAAGAGTAGGTGTACTTCAAGAGTAGGTGTACTTCAAGAGTAGGTGTACTTCAAGAGTGTGTGTACTTCAAGAGTGTGTGTACTTCAAGAGTAGGTGTACTTCAAGAGTGTGTGTACTTCAAGAGTGTGTGTACTTCAAGAGTAGGTGTACTTCAAGAGTAGGTGTACTTCAAGAGTAGGTGTACTTCAAGAGTGTGTGTACTTCAAGAGTAGGTGTACTTCAAGAGTAGGTGTACTTCAAGAGTGTGTGTACTTCAAGAGTAGGTGTACTTCAAGAGTAGGTGTACTTCAAGAGTGTGTGTACTTCAAGAGTGTGTGTACTTCAAGAGTAGGTGTACTTCAAGAGTGTGTGTACTTCAAGAGTGTGTGTACTTCAAGAGTAGGTGTACTTCAAGAGTAGGTGTACTTCAAGAGTGTGTGTACTTCAAGAGTAGGTGTACTTCAAGAGTAGGTGTACTTCAAGAGTAGGTGTACTTCAAGAGTAGGTGTACTTCAAGAGTAGGTGTACTTCAAGAGTAGGTGTACTTCAAGAGTAGGTGTACTTCAAGAGTAGGTGTACTTCAAGAGTAGGTGTACTTCAAGAGTAGGTGTACTTCAAGAGTGTGTGTACTTCAAGAGTGTGTGTACTTCAAGAGTAGGTGTACTTCAAGAGTGTGTGTACTTCAAGAGTGTGTGTACTTCAAGAGTAGGTGTACTTCAAGAGTGTGTGTACTTCAAGAGTAGGTGTACTTCAAGAGTAGGTGTACTTCAAGAGTAGGTGTACTTCAAGAGTGTGTGTACTTCAAGAGTGTGTGTACTTCAAGAGTAGGTGTACTTCAAGAGTAGGTGTACTTCAAGAGTGTGTGTACTTCAAGAGTAGGTGTACTTCAAGAGTAGGTGTACTTCAAGAGTGTGTGTACTTCAAGAGTGTGTGTACTTCAAGAGTAGGTGTACTTCAAGAGTAGGTGTACTTCAAGAGTAGGTGTACTTCAAGAGTAGGTGTACTTCAAGAGTGTGTGTACTTCAAGAGTAGGTGTACTTCAAGAGTAGGTGTACTTCAAGAGTAGGTGTACTTCAAGAGTAGGTGTACTTCAAGAGTAGGTGTACTTCAAGAGTAGGTGTACTTCAAGAGTAGGTGTACTTCAAGAGTAGGTGTACTTCAAGAGTGTGTGTACTTCAAGAGTGTGTGTACTTCAAGAGTAGGTGTACTTCAAGAGTGTGTGTACTTCAAGAGTAGGTGTACTTCAAGAGTAGGTGTACTTCAAGAGTAGGTGTACTTCAAGAGTAGGTGTACTTCAAGAGTAGGTGTACTTCAAGAGTAGGTGTACTTCAAGAGTGTGTGTACTTCAAGAGTAGGTGTACTTCAAGAGTAGGTGTACTTCAAGAGTAGGTGTACTTCAAGAGTGTGTGTACTTCAAGAGTAGGTGTACTTCAAGAGTAGGTGTACTTCAAGAGTAGGTGTACTTCAAGAGTGTGTGTACTTCAAGAGTAGGTGTACTTCAAGAGTAGGTGTACTTCAAGAGTGTGTGTACTTCAAGAGTAGGTGTACTTCAAGAGTAGGTGTACTTCAAGAGTAGGTGTACTTCAAGAGTAGGTGTACTTCAAGAGTAGGTGTACTTCAAGAGTAGGTGTACTTCAAGAGTAGGTGTACTTCAAGAGTAGGTGTACTTCAAGAGTAGGTGTACTTCAAGAGTGTGTGTACTTCAAGAGTAGGTGTACTTCAAGAGTAGGTGTACTTCAAGAGTAGGTGTACTTCAAGAGTAGGTGTACTTCAAGAGTAGGTGTACTTCAAGAGTAGGTGTACTTCAAGAGTAGGTGTACTTCAAGAGTAGGTGTACTTCAAGAGTGTGTGTACTTCAAGAGTGTGTGAACTTCAAGAGTAGGTGTACTTCAAGAGTGTGTGTACTTCAAGAGTAGGTGTACTTCAAGAGTAGGTGTACTTCAAGAGTAGGTGTACTTCAAGAGTAGGTGTACTTCAAGAGTAGGTGTACTTCAAGAGTAGGTGTACTTCAAGAGTGTGTGTACTTCAAGAGTAGGTGTACTTCAAGAGTAGGTGTACTTCAAGAGTAGGTGTACTTCAAGAGTGTGTGTACTTCAAGAGTAGGTGTACTTCAAGAGTAGGTGTACTTCAAGAGTAGGTGTACTTCAAGAGTGTGTGTACTTCAAGAGTAGGTGTACTTCAAGAGTAGGTGTACTTCAAGAGTGTGTGTACTTCAAGAGTAGGTGTACTTCAAGAGTAGGTGTACTTCAAGAGTAGGTGTACTTCAAGAGTAGGTGTACTTCAAGAGTAGGTGTACTTCAAGAGTAGGTGTACTTCAAGAGTGTGTGTACTTCAAGAGTAGGTGTACTTCAAGAGTGTGTGTACTTCAAGAGTGTGTGTACTTCAAGAGTAGGTGTACTTCAAGAGTGTGTGTACTTCAAGAGTAGGTGTACTTCAAGAGTAGGTGTACTTCAAGAGTAGGTGTACTTCAAGAGTAGGTGTACTTCAAGAGTAGGTGTACTTCAAGAGTAGGTGTACTTCAAGAGTGTGTGCACTTCAAGAGTAGGTGTACTTCAAGAGTAGGTGTACTTCAAGAGTGTGTGTACTTCAAGAGTAGGTGTACTTCAAGAGTGTGTGTACTTCAAGAGTAGGTGTACTTCAAGAGTAGGTGTACTTCAAGAGTGTGTGTACTTCAAGAGTGTGTGTACTTCAAGAGTGTGTGTACTTCAAGAGTTGTGTGTACTTCAAGAGTGTGTGTACTTCAAGAGTAGGTGTACTTCAAGAGTGTGTGTACTTCAAGAGTGTGTGTACTTCAAGAGTAGGTGTACTTCAAGAGTGTGTGTACTTCAAGAGTAGGTGTACTTCAAGAGTAGGTGTACTTCAAGAGTGTGTGTACTTCAAGAGTAGGTGTACTTCAAGAGTAGGTGTACTTCAAGAGTAGGTGTACTTCAAGAGTAGGTGTACTTCAAGAGTAGGTGTACTTCAAGAGTGTGTGTACTTCAAGAGTAGGTGTACTTCAAGAGTGTGTGTACTTCAAGAGTGTGTGTACTTCAAGAGTAGGTGTACTTCAAGAGTAGGTGTACTTCAAGAGTAGGTGTACTTCAAGAGTGTGTGTACTTCAAGAGTAGATGTACTTCAAGAGTAGGTGTACTTCAAGAGTGTGTGTACTTCAAGAGTAGGTGTACTTCAAGAGTAGGTGTACTTCAAGAGTAGGTGTACTTCAAGAGTAGGTGTACTTCAAGAGTGTGTGTACTTCAAGAGTAGATGTACTTCAAGAGTAGGTGTACTTCAAGAGTGTGTGTACTTCAAGAGTAGGTGTACTTCAAGAGTAGGTGTACTTCAAGAGTGTGTGTACTTCAAGAGTAGGTGTACTTCAAGAGTGTGTGTACTTCAAGAGTAGGTGTACTTCAAGAGTGTGTGTACTTCAAGAGTGTGTGTACTTCAAGAGTAGTTGTACTTCAAGAGTAGGTGTACTTCAAGAGTAGGTGTACTTCAAGAGTGTGTGTACTTCAAGAGTAGGTGTACTTCAAGAGTAGGTGTACTTCAAGAGTGTGTGTACTTCAAGAGTAGGTGTACTTTAAGAGTAGGTGTACTTCAAGAGTGTGTGTACTTCAAGAGTAGGTGTACTTCAAGAGTGTGTGTACTTCAAGAGTAGGTGTACTTCAAGTGTAGGTGTACTTCAAGAGTGTGTGTACTTCAAGAGTGTGTGTACTTCACGAGTAGGTGTACTTCACGAGTGTGTGTACTTCAAGAGTAGGTGTACTTCAAGAGTGTGTGTACTTCAAGAGTAGGTGTACTTCAAGAGTAGGTGTACTTCAAGAGTGTGTGTACTTCAAGAGTAGGTGTACTTCAAGAGTGTGTGTACTTCAAGAGTAGGTGTACTTCAAGAGTAGGTGTACTTCAAGAGTAGGTGTACTTCAAGAGTAGGTGTACTTCAAGAGTAGGTGTACTTCAAGAGTAGGTGTACTTCAAGAGTGTGTGTACTTCAAGAGTAGGTGTACTTCAAGAGTGTGTGTACTTCAAGAGTAGGTGTACTTCAAGAGTAGGTGTACTTCAAGAGTGTGTGTACTTCAAGAGTGTGTGTACTTCAAGAGTAGGTGTACTTCAAGAGTGTGTGTACTTCAAGAGTAGGTGTACTTCAAGAGTAGGTGTACTTCAAGAGTGTGTGTACTTCAAGAGTAGGTGTACTTCAAGAGTGTGTGTACTTCAAGAGTGTGTGTACTTCAAGAGTGTGTGTACTTCAAGAGTGTGTGTACTTCAAGAGTGTGTGTACTTCAAGAGTGTGTGTACTTCAAGAGTAGGTGTACTTCAAGAGTGTGTGTACTTCAAGAGTAGGTGTACTTCAAGAGTAGGTGTACTTCAAGAGTAGGTGTACTTCAAGAGTGTGTGTACTTCAAGAGTGTGTGTACTTCAAGAGTAGGTGTACTTCAAGAGTAGGTGTACTTCAAGAGTAGGTGTACTTCAAGAGTGTGTGTACTTCAAGAGTGTGTGTACTTCAAGAGTGTGTGTACTTCAAGAGTGTGTGTACTTCAAGAGTAGGTGTACTTCAAGAGTGTGTGTACTTCAAGAGTGTGTGTACTTCAAGAGTAGGTGTACTTCAAGAGTGTGTGTACTTCAAGAGTAGGTGTACTTCAAGAGTAGGTGTACTTCAAGAGTAGGTGTACTTCAAGAGTGTGTGTACTTCAAGAGTGTGTGTACTTCAAGAGTGTGTGTACTTCAAGAGTGTGTGTACTTCAAGAGTGTGTGTACTTCAAGAGTAGGTGTACTTCAAGAGTGTGTGTACTTCAAGAGTGTGTGTACTTCAAGAGTGTGTGTACTTCAAGAGTGTGTGTACTTCAAGAGTGTGTGTACTTCAAGAGTAGGTGTACTTCAAGAGTGTGTGTACTTCAAGAGTAGGTGTACTTCAAGAGTAGGTGTACTTCAAGAGTGTGTGTACTTCAAGAGTGTGTGTACTTCAAGAGTGTGTGTACTTCAAGAGTGTGTGTACTTCAAGAGTGTGTGTACTTCAAGAGTAGGTGTACTTCAAGAGTGTGTGTACTTCAAGAGTGTGTGTACTTCAAGAGTGTGTGTACTTCAAGAGTAGGTGTACTTCAAGAGTAGGTGTACTTCAAGAGTGTGTGTACTTCAAGAGTAGGTGTACTTCAAGAGTGTGTGTACTTCAAGAGTAGGTGTACTTCAAGAGTGTGTGTACTTCAAGAGTGTGTGTACTTCAAGAGTGTGTGTACTTCAAGAGTGTGTGTACTTCAAGAGTGTGTGTACTTCAAGAGTGTGTGTACTTCAAGAGTAGGTGTACTTCAAGAGTAGGTGTACTTCAAGAGTGTGTGTACTTCAAGAGTAGGTGTACTTCAAGAGTGTGTGTACTTCAAGAGTAGGTGTACTTCAAGAGTGTGTGTACTTCAAGAGTGTGTGTACTTCAAGAGTAGGTGTACTTCAAGAGTGTGTGTACTTCAAGTGTGTGTGTACTTCAAGAGTGTGTGTACTTCAAGAGTGTGTGTACTTCAAGAGTGTGTGTACTTCAAGAGTAGGTGTACTTCAAGAGTAGGTGTACTTCAAGAGTGTGTGTACTTAAAGAGTAGGTGTACTTCAAGAGTAGGTGTACTTCAAGAGTGTGTGTACTTCAAGAGTAGGTGTACTTCAAGAGTGTGTGTACTTCAAGAGTGTGTGTACTTCAAGAGTGTGTGTACTTCAAGAGTGTGTGTACTTCAAGAGTAGGTGTACTTCAAGAGTGTGTGTACTTCAAGAGTGTGTGTACTTCAAGAGTAGGTGTACTTCAAGAGTGTGTGTACTTCAAGAGTGTGTGTACTTCAAGAGTGTGTGTACTTCAAGAGTGTGTGTACTTCAAGAGTGTGTGTACTTCAAGAGTGTGTGTTTCTAAGCGTAGCATGGAACATATCTCGTCTGCTGCATTACTATTAATTCTTGAACCTGTCACGCAGATTAAGATGTCTTTAACCCAGGCACACGTAAAGTACTTGTTCAGCTATACCTCGCCATACGCGACCTGTTACATCCTGTATGAAGCTGTTTGTAAAATACGTTTTCAACCGCCATGTTTGATCACACAGCGACAGCATAGGTAAACTACATCCACAACATGACCCATGAATCTGACGCCCCCACCCCTCCCCCCACATCTGTCGTTTATACCACAACTCAAATCGAATATGCTATAATAACTTCATTTACAAACACGATCAAGTCAGTTCTTGTCCAGTAGGCATTGTCGTTGACCAAACAAGTCGTTATGAGCGGTGAGCCGTTGACCGAAGACGACATACCTGTACGGTAACAATAATAACTTATTATATCAAGCTTTACAACTTCGTGTCCACGGGAAAGGGGCGGGGGGGTATATCTGAAAGGTTATTGTATTGAATATTCGATATGGAAGATAACTGACAGTACAGTAGCTGGTACATCTCTCAGTTTGTCAGATGAAATAATGTTTCTAGGAAAATCATTTTCTATTCAGTGTGTCCGGCACAATGACTACCAATAACAGTTGTCAATATGTCTTCCACTATTCGTGGCAGACCGACCACATTTGGATATTCTGTTATGGCAAACGCAACAGGTTTCAGTAGCCCCTCGTAGGTTTCAGTAGCCCCACGTAGGTTTCAGTAGCCCCACGTAGGTTTCAGTAGCAGCTATGTTTTGTTTGAAGCATGTGAGGTACAAATGATGCACAAGCGTCAATTATTCACTGGGGACATTTTCCCAGACTCTGTACCGAAGTTTTCCCAGACTCTGTACTGAAGTTTTCCCAGACTATGTACTGAAGTTTTCCCAGACTATGTACTGAAGTTTTCTTAGACTCTGTACCGAAGTTTCCCCAGACTCTGTACTGAAGTTTTCTCAGACTCTGTACTGAAGTTTTCCCAGACTATGTACTGAAGTTTTCCCAGACTCTGTACCGAAGTTTTCTCAGACTCTGTACCGAAGTTTCCCCAGACTCTGTACCGAAGTTTCCCCAGACTCTGTACTGAAGTTTTCTCAGACTCTGTACTGAAGTTTTCCCAGACTCTGTACCGAAGTTGTCCCAGAATCTGTACTGAAGTTTTCTCAGACTCTGTACTGAAGTTTTCCCAGACTATGTACTGAAGTTTTCCCAGACTCTGTACCGAAGTTTCCCCAGACTCTGTACCGAAGTTTCCCCAGACTCTGTACCGAAGTTTCCCCAGACTCTGTACTGAAGTTTTCTCAGACTCTGTACTGAAGTTTTCCCAGACTCTGTACCGAAGTTGTCCCAGAATCTGTACTGAAGTTTTCTCAGACTCTGTACCGAAGTTTTCTCAGACTCTGTACCGAAGTTTCCCCAGACTCTGTACCGAAGTTTTCTCAGACTCTGTACCGAAGTTTTCTCAGACTCTGTACCGAAGCTTTCCCAGACTCTGTACCGAAGTTTTCTCAGACTCTGTACCGAAGTTTTCTCAGACTCTGTACCGAAGTTTCCCCAGACTCTGTACCGAAGTTTCCCCAGACTCTGTACTGAAGTTTTCTCAGACTCTGTACTGAAGTTTTCCCAGACTCTGTACCGAAGTTGTCCCAGAATCTGTACTGAAGTTTTCTCAGACTCTGTACTGAAGTTTTCCCAGACTATGTACTGAAGTTTTCCCAGACTCTGTACCGAAGTTTCCCCAGACTCTGTACCGAAGTTTCCCCAGACTCTGTACCGAAGTTTCCCCAGACTCTGTACTGAAGTTTTCTCAGACTCTGTACTGAAGTTTTCCCAGACTCTGTACCGAAGTTGTCCCAGAATCTGTACTGAAGTTTTCTCAGACTCTGTACCGAAGTTTTCTCAGACTCTGTACCGAAGCTTTCCCAGACTCTGTACCGAAGTTTTCTCAGACTCTGTACTGAAGTTTTCCCAGACTCTGTACTGAAGTTTTCCCAGACTCTGTACCGAAGTTTTCCCAGACTGTACCGAAGTTTATAGACACAGTTTCTTACGTGTTCCTATAGAAAGAAATATAAGGCAGTTAAATCTGTTGACCTTGTTGGCCGTTCAATGGAACTGAATTCTCCCCTCCATGTGTCTGGAAATTGTTGATAATAATGTTTCGGACTTCCTCGGCATATTGTGAATATTTAGGTACGTTGTTCCTCTGACTGTGGTTTCGGCTAAGAAGAATGCCCCGATCACAGATTTTGAGGTTACGGCACACATCACACGCTAACATTAATAGCTCCATTACGACATGCGCGTTTTCATCTCCCCATAATTTACAATCATGCCGGTTAAATTTACGATACACACAATTATGCCGGTTAAATTTACCATACACACAATTATGCCGGTTAAATTTACGATACACACAATTATGCCGGTTAAATTTACCATACACACAATTATGCCGGTTAAATTTACGATACACACAATTATGCCGGTTAAATTTACCATACACACAATCATGCCGGTCAACTTTACCACACACACAATTATGCCGGTCAAAATTTGCCACAAGTGGGAACGGTCGCTTAATCAGGGAATGTCCACGATTAAGATTTTCATTATTACCACCGAGGTGACATAGCATTGTATTTGTGAACTCGGCCTCAATGTGTTTATCATTTGGCTGTAACTTCTGCACTAGGGATCTTGTAGGCTGTTCTTTTTTTGGACTGGAATCGTCAGAACCCGAATGCATTGGGAAAGCTAGCATCGTAAATGGACCGTTGGAAAGATTGTAGACAGTTTGGTTGGTTGGTTTGTGTGATGAATCATTGTTTGTGCTGCAGAGACACGATAGACGAAGAAGAGCCAGCGAGAGCTACACTCAGAACAGAGTGGATCAGGCGCCTCCACATGGTGGCGGAGCTGTGCTGATATGGGGGGGGGGAATCAACTTCATGGGAAGAAGTGACTTGATGCAAATTGAAGGAAGCCTGAATGTCAAACATTACGTCGCTGAAATTGTTCCTCCCCACATCCTTACAATTTTAGATGCACGGAGGTTTAGTTTTCAGCAGGATAACGCTCGACCTCATGTGGAACTAACCAGCCACTTCCTCGCTAACAACTATGTCCAGACCATTCCGTGGTCAACCAGGACATCACACATGAACCCCATGGAACAATTATGGGATGAACGCGATTGCGCCAGCCAGTCACGGCTCCAGCCAATCTCCGACAGTTGTATCTTGCACTGCGGAAAGAGTGGGCAGCCATCCCACAACAACAGATGCAACGGATGATCGGATACATGTCAAGGAGATGTGGTTGTCTGATAGAGACACAAGGAAACCATACACCACATCGAAACGTTATTCTCAGTCGCAAAGAATAAAATTTCAAATCTAATCTAATGAACATCATTTCATTCTTACAATCTGACAGTTTTTTCATGCCAAGGTTTAAACTCCGCAAAATAAAATTTAGGTACATGTTTCACATTTGGTGTACATTAGCGCTATATTTTTTTTGGTGTCCATTTGCACTGTAATAATGTTTGGTTTATTTTGTTGAACAGTATACATCTAACCTGACAGCACAAATATCTCAACAGTAACAGTATAGTAAACCATAGAAGTAACAGTAACAGTATAGTAAACCATAGAACTAACAGTATAGTAAACCATAGAACTAACAGTAACAGTATAGTAAACCATAGAAGTAACAGTAACAGTATAGTAAACCATAGAACTAACAGTAACAGTATAGTAAACCATAGAAGTAACAGTAACAGTATAGTAAACCATAGAAATAACAGTAACAGTATAGTAAGCCATAGAAGTAACAGTAACAGTATAGTAAACCATAGAACTAACAGTAACAGTATAGTAAACCATAGAACTAACAGTAACAGTATAGTAAACCATAGAACTATCTTCGTTCAACGGTTGACATTCTGAAATCTGTCACGATTGTCAGAACAAAGGCATCAGAAAAACAGAGTATATCTCGGTACGAAACATGCGTAATTGTTGGTGGAATACTTAGTTGTCCTACTTCAACCACCACTCTCCTCCTCCAATCACCACTACAGCATCATCAAATACGACAAGTACATCCTCTCACACTTTCAAAGCTAGCAATTATTTCTACTCATTAACTAGACAAATCGATTATTGATAGTAGATGGAGTACACAACAGAAGTGTACTGCTGTCGGTGCTGAGTGTCGAGTACCACGCATTATTTCAGGAGGTTTTTATCGTAAGCGATGTGTTTTATTCAGATAGAGTTCATGTGTTTTATTCAGATAGAGTTCATGTGTTTTATTCAGATAGAGTTCATGTGTTTTATTCAGATAGAGTTCATGTGTTTTATTCAGATAGAGTTCATGTGTTTTATTCAGATAGAGTTCATGTGTTTTATTCAGATAGAGTTCATGTGTTTTATTCAGATAGAGTTCATGTGTTTTATTCAGATAGAGTTCATGTGTTTTATTCAGATAGAGTTCATGTGTTTTATTCAGATAGAGTTCATGTGTTTTATTCAGATAGAGTTCATGTGTAAATATCTCAGGGTTTGCTCGAGAGAGGAAATAGTAAGAGTCAAGGAACGGGTGGAGGTAAACACACAGAAAAGAAAGTAAGAGGCTATGAATAGATGGAGGTAAACAACGAGAGAAAGCAAGAGTCTAGGAATAGATGAAGTGAGCAAAGAGAGAAAGTAATAGGAAATGAATGGATGGAGGCAAATAAAGAGAGAAAGATAGAGGCGTCTCCAACAAAAAGCTGCGTCTCCCACAGAAATGGAAAGACTTAATGATGGAAAAATATGCTTCCCATCTCATCACAACATGGAACATGAGAACCAAGGTAAAGGCAGCTTCAGTAGTTTTCATATTGTTGACGATACAGCCACCTATACCCACAGCCACCTATACCCACAGCCACCTATACCCACAGCGATTCTAACAAACTCCCAGTGCGTGTTTCGCAAGATTCAAAACATGCACGAGAACAAAGCACTGGGTCATTCTTCCCAATAACGCGCAAAGCAGGCCTATCACATGAATCCACTGTCCAGGCCGTGTGGGAGGTACAAGCAACGAAAAAGCTGTGTACTGGCGGGTAATGCTATAGTGGGATGACAAAGTGATGAGAAGAGACCGGGATAAATTAATTAGAGCAGTCATGGATACACTACAAAATGATGAGGAGGATGTTGTCATGGATACACTACAAAATGATGAGGAGGATGTTGTCATGGATACACTACAAAATGATGAGGAGGATGTTGTCATGGATACACTACAAAATGATGAGGAGGATGTTGAAAACAAAGGCAATGTACATGTACAGAGAATGACAAAAATGCCAGTGACAAGGAGAAAGTGCGTCCTCACTGCAGAGATCAGAAGGACCCACAACCAACAACTGACTGGAACACCGAGCTCACATACCTTTAGATGTCTGACGGAATGAAAAACAGAGCATTGATCTGAATTTCCTTTGTGCTGTTATGCTGATTCCTATCAATCAATCAATCAATCATATATATATATATATATATATATATATATATATATATATATATATATATATATATATATATATATATATATATATATATATATATATATATATATTAGGGAGCCACGTAGCACAGTGGGTAGGGCACTGGCTTCGCATATGAGTGGCCCTTGGTTAATTCCCCAGTTGAGGCGGAAATGTTTTTCAGATCGCAACGGCTCCCGTGTCGACCCAGCCTTAAATACCGTTACTTTACTTTACTTTATATATATATATATATATATATATCATCATCATATATAACAGTCTATAGTATCCACACTTGCCGTTGAGCGATAAAAGCCTGAGTTGTCAGTCCAAAGTCAGATGTGTCGCCGTGGTTTACATTATTGCAAATGTCAAGGTTATCTGGATGTTTTCTATCCACCGATGTCTTAGCGGCTCTCTATAATTGTGTGTTATACGCTTGTATTGATTTGTGGTTTGGCTTCATTCTCATAACGTGACCGAACCATTTTACTTGCTGTCTTTCAATATCTTCAATACATGATATTATAGCAACTTTTTGCCTAATTTTGTCTTTTTCTAAAATATAATTTTTTAACCATTGCATCGTTTCTCAGACAATTTATTCCACATGTAACAATTTTACTTTGTTTGCAAAACTTAAAAGTCAATGTTTGACATTGTCCATGTTTGACATTGGTAGCAGAGCGTTCGTATACTATTGTAGATATTATCTGTTGATTTCCTTCTTGATGTTTTGGTGGAGAAGAAATGGTGAAAGTTGGTAGGTTACTTTGTTTGCTTACTGACATTATTTCTATTTCTCTGTCTAGTTTTCAATTTTCTGGAAAAATTTACTGCCTAGATATGTAAAGTCTTTGACGTGTTTAATTGTGGAGTTCTCTAATGTTTGATCATTGGTATCGCAGATTTGCATAACGTCTGCTTCATGTATATATGGACATACATTTTGGAAAAAAAAATTTTAATGGCGCAGATTTACGAATACAACAAAGACACAGAATCGACATTTCGCTGAGAAAGGCTTTATAAAGGTAATAACACAGAACATACATGAAATAGGAAAGAGAGTTAAAGCAGAACTACGTTTAAAGGAAGTATTGAGACATTTGTGCTGCCATACAGGAGAATCAACAGCAGTGCAGTAAAACACAAACAGTTCTAAGTGTTAGTATCAACCAGCATGTATTCAAGCCTGAATGGACTTCAGTATTAATGACACAAGACAGTGATGTTTATTCAAGAAACAAAATTACAAATATAAGAACATTTCAAGAGAACCCAAGAAGAAACAGTAAGAATACAATACACGGTAACATATTAAAATACTAAACGTTATGTAAACTTACACACAAATTACGTATGCACAAATTACGTTTCCACAAATTACGTTTCCACAAATTACGTGTACACAAATTACGTGTACACAAATTACGTTTCCACAAATTACGTGTACACAAATTACGTTTCACAAATTAATACAAGGTATATACAATCAGCACACACACGAAAATGCGCTTATTTAATTCCTGCGTTATTCCGGTGCTATCATATGGATGTAAGAGCTGGAAAAGCTCTTTATCTTCAGAAAAGAAATTACTGAGTTTCAAGAACAAATGTCTTCGAAGGATAACTAACACCCATTGGAGTAAATTCAAATCGAATGATAAAATCAGAGAAGAGACACATCACAATTTCATCACAGATGTTATCAGAAAACGCCGTTGGTCCTACATCGGGCATGTCCTACGCGCAGACACCAACAGAATACACCACCAATCTCTTGAATGAATACCTACAGGCAAAAGAGCCAGGGCCCAAAAGAAACACTCAGGAGAACAATACTTAGAGAAAGTAAAACAACCAATATTCATACTATTCAAGAACTGCACAGAATAGCTTTGAACAGACAGAATTGGAGAGATCTGACCTCTGCCCTATGCGCTAACTTCAGCGCAACAGGAAAATGAATGAATGAATATACAAATTGGCAGCAACCTACTAAAGAAAACGTTCCTAGAAATCCACAATGTTTATACATTGAACATGGATGTAATTAATCAAATAATAGTAAAAGTAGTGTTTTTATAGGTTTAAGGTGCAGTAGTGTTAAACGTACACATCAATCCGCGTGCAGGAAATCAAGAATAGGTTAGGCAAAATTATCATGTAAATAGAAGTAATGAGAAAGCTATGGCAAACTAGCAATAACAACATTAAAGTAATAACAACATTAAAGTAATAACAACATTAAAGTAATAACAACATTAAAGTAATAACAACATTAAAGTAATAACAACATTAAAGTAATAACAACATTAAAGTAATAACAACATTAAAGCAATAACAACATTAAAGCAATAACAACATTAAAGTAATAACAACATTAAAGTAATAACAACATTAAAGCAATAACAACATTAAAGTAATAACAACATTAAAGTAATAACAACATTAAAGTAATAACAACATTAAAGTAATAACAACATTAAAGTAATAACAACATTAAAGTAATAACAACATTAAAGTAATAACAACATTAAAGCAATAACAACATTAAAGTAATAACAACATTAAAGTAATAACAACATTAAAGTAATAACAACATTAAAGTAATAACAACATTAAAGCAATAACAACATTAAAGTAATAACAACATTAAAGTAATAACAACATTAAAGTAATAACAACTCTAAGGTAACACTTTTAAGATCATGTGTTTTCCCAGTGACAACATATGGATGGGAGGTTTTGACTTTAAACAAGAAAATATCCACAAGAATACATTCATTTGAAATGAAGTGCTACAGAAAGATCCTACGAATATCATGGACAGAGAACAAGAAGAACATTGAATTTTTCGAATTTATTGAAAATAAATGAAGTCTGGCTTTTATATATCATACGTAGGAAGCTACAGTATTTTCGACATAAAGTGAAAGACTGTCTAGTGACATGTGACTAGTGACATGGTGGTATGGAAAGACTGTCTAGTGACATGTGACTAGTGACATGGTGCTATCGAAAGACTGTTTCTGGAGGGCAGATTGCCAGTAGATAGAAGAACCGCAAGACCAAGAAGGCGATGCACCAGCGAAACCGAAGAATGTATGCGCATGTCTCTGGCCAATGCAAGTGCTCGTCCGGGACAGAGAGAAATTCAGAGTATCCACAATGCAGACAACGATCTGGACAGAATATATCACACGAAATATACACACAAATCACTGTCTTTCAGGGACGCATAAGGTACTACATCGCTCTTGAAAGACCCATAATTAACAGATCACAAAGATCCTAAAAATACCACCCAGTGGTGCATACTTAAAGAAGAAAGTCAGCCGCTCTTGCTGTCGTTCTGGCAAACACTTTTAGGCTCGTGTCTGTAGATGTGGAGGCTGTAGATGGAATGAGAACTGGCTGGAAAGAAACAAGCAATATCTCCGAGAAATCAAGGGGGATAAAAGTTCCACTGCCGGGTAGCAATGCTAAATAGGAAATGGGTGGCTGGGGTAACACAGGGCACATATCACAATGAACAAAATAGGTATTAGTGTTTCCAAAACAAGTTGATAAAACAACCTAACAACCAGACACGGTGACAGACGACGTTTCGACTAAAAGTCTTCATCAGGATAAAGAAAAGACCAGAGTCACCACATCTTACGTAAAGAAAACATTGTAGTGATAGGAAGGGAAAAAAGAGGAAGAAGAACAGGAACGAAGAGGAGACGGATGAAGCAAAGATGACAGCATGACAGGGGAGAAGAAGGTGTGAGGGGAAGTTTTCCTTTCTGTATTCTCCCCTTCTCTCAACCCCCTTTCTCTCTTCTGTTACTTTATCTGTTATTACAGGCAACTGTGTTCGAGTCATGGTTTCTGACACCTGCCTCTCTCGGCTACTACGCTCTTGCCGTACGCTAGTTTCTTGTTTTCCTAACTCCCTGTTATGTACCTCGCCTGTTGGATTTTATTGCCTCTAATTGCCTACCTCATGCATCCTTGAACTTGTGGCTACTGTTTGCTATTTAACCTGACATCTCTAGTGCAAATTCCTTTCTCACTGCGAACCGTCATTGAGCTAAGTACGGTTTTAATTTATTTTATTTGAATTGCGTCTTATCTGTTTGCACTGTTTCTGTGCTCTCTTCCCTCGTTACTTACCACTTTCGTCTTCCCCTCACACCTTCTTCTCCCCTGTCATGCCGTTATTTTTGTTTCCTTCGTCTCCCCCTCGCTACTGTACTTCTTTCCTACAATTTCATTATTATCCCTACCATGTTGCCTCTATGTTAGATTTGTTGACTGTAGTCTTTTGTTTGTCCCCATGAACGGTTTTTAGTTGAAACGTCGTCTGTTACTGTGTCTCGTTGTTAGGTTGTTTTATGAACTTGTTTTGGTAACACTAATGCCTATTTTTGTTCATTTTAATATCTCTGAGACGTCTGCACCAACACAAAAAGCACTGTCGGCACACAGTGTCGAAAGGCATCTATGCATTGCGTCTCGTAAGTGGATGGTCCACTTGTGTGTTTATTATCAAACAGCTGGATGGTCCACATGTTTATTTTATTATCAAACAGTTGGATGGTAAAATATCAACAGCTGGATGGTAAAATATCAACAGCTGGATGGTAAAATGCCAACAGCTGGATGGTAAAATGTCAACAGCTGGATGGTAAAATATCAACAGCTGGATGGTAAAATATCAACAGCTGGATGGTAAAATATCAACAGCTGGATGGTAAAATATCAACAGCTGGATGGTAAAATATCAACAGCTGGATGGTAAAATATCAACAGCTGGATGGTAAAATGCCAACAGCTGGATGGTAAAATGTCAACAGCTGGATGGTAAAATGTCAACAGCTGGATGGTAAAATATCAACAGCTGGATGGTAAAATATCAACAGCTGGATGGTAAAATATCAACAGCTGGATGGTAAAATATCAACAGCTGGATGGTAAAATATCAACAGCTGGATGGTAAAATATCAACAGCTGGATGGTAAAATGTCAACAGCTGGATGGTAAAATGCCAACAGCTGGATGGTAAAATATCAACAGCTGGATGGTAAAATGTCAACAGCTGGATGGTAAAATATCAACAGCTGGATGGTAAAATATCAACAGCTGGATGGTAAAATGTCAACAGCTGGATGGTAAAATATCAACAGCTGGATGGTAAAATATCAACAGCTGGATGGTAAAATATCAACAGCTGGATGGTAAAATATCAACAGCTGGATGGTAAAATATCAACAGCTGGATGGTAAAATGCCAACAGCTGGATGGTAAAATGTCAACAGCTGGATGGTAAAATGTCAACAGCTGGATGGTAAAATATCAACACCTGGATGGTAAAATATCAACAGCTGGATGGTAAAATATCAACAGCTGGATGGTAAAATATCAACAGCTGGATGGTAAAATATCAACAGCTGGATGGTAAAATATCAACAGCTGGATGGTAAAATGTCAACAGCTGGATGGTAAAATGCCAACAGCTGGATGGTAAAATATCAACAGCTGGATGGTAAAATATCAACAGCTGGATGGTAAAATGTCAACAGCTGGATGGTAAAATATCAACAGCTGGATGGTAAAATATCAACAGCTGGATGGTAAAATGTCAACAGCTGGATGGTAAAATATCAACAGCTGGATGGTAAAATATCAACAGCTGGATGGTAAAATATCAACAGCTGGATGGTAAAATATAAACAGCTGGATGGTAAAATGTCAACAGCTGGATGGTAAAATGCCAACAGCTGGATGGTAAAATATCAACAGCTGGATGGTAAAATATCAACAGCTGGATGGTAAAATGTCAACAGCTGGATGGTAAAATATCAACAGCTGGATGGTAAAATATCAACAGCTGGATGGTAAAATGTCAACAGCTGGATGGTAAAATATCAACAGCTGGATGGTAAAATATCAACAGCTGGATGGTAAAATATCAACAGCTGGATGGTAAAATGTCAACAGATGGATGGTAAAATGCCAACAGCTGGATGGTAAAATGTCAACAGCTGGATGGTAAAATGCCAACAGCTGGATGGTAAAATATCAACAGCTGGATGGTAAAATATCAACAGCTGGATGGTAAAATGTCAACAGCTGGATGGTAAAATATCAACAGCTGGATGGTAAAATATCAACAGCTGGATGGTAAAATGTCAACAGCTGGATGGTAAAATATCAACAGCTGGATGGTAAAATATCAACAGCTGGATGGTAAAATATCAACAGCTGGATGGTAAAATGTCATCAGCTGGATGGTAAAATGCCAACAGCTGGATGGTAAAATGTCAACAGCTGGATGGTAAAATGCCAACAGCTGGATGGTAAAAGGCCAACAGCTGGATGGTAAAATGCCAACGGCTGGATGGTAAAATGCCAACAGCTGGATGATAAAATGTCAACAGCTGGATGGTAAAATGCCAACAGCTGGATGGTAAAATGCCAACGACTGGATGGTAAAAGGCCAACGGCTGGATGGTAAAATGTCAACGGCTGAATAACAAAAGGATTATTTCTAGGGTACCATTATTTAATAATATTGTCATCTCTTTAACCTGCATCTGGGTATCCTGTTTGTAATTTCTATATTTCAGTGCAGTTGTAACAATACTTGTCTCTGCTCATCAATCATGGATATTATAGCCTCTTTGGGGCCTAAATCGGCTCTTATGATAAAAATATTACCAAACTAGAGCGACAATACGATGTGTGTTTCTCCATCACGTGATGATAATGACCATTTGTTACATTTAATTTTGAAAATAAAGTTATAATTATGTCCATATCTAATATTCGTAGATGGCTAATGAGCCCTATTCGAGATGTAAATGTTTTTGGATAGTTCGGTCAGAAAATGACCACCGCAAAAGGATTGTGTTCTATCTGTGACGTTTAGCTACTCTCCGCTGTTGAGCTGCTGCATTTCTCCTGTTTTCACAAGATCATGCGCTCTTTTTGACTATCAGCGCCATGTAGATCTATTTTGTGCAAGTTCTTCCCGTTTGTCTTGGCCTATTTCAAAGGATTTCAGTGAGGTCTTTAACGAGTCCTTGTAGCGCTTCTTTTGTCCATCTTGAGATCGTGTGCTCTTCTCCAGCACAACACAGAGAAATATCTCTGGCAGGTAATCTGGCTTAAGTAACAAATCACATGCCCAATGAATCTGTCTGTGTATGTGTACAATACAATAGTGATTCTCAAACTACCAGACGTTACGGGGCCAGAAATATTTTTTGTAGTTTAAATTATATCAGTGCATGTGGGTATATTCGGCGACCAATCAGTTCATGTGGGTATATGTCGCGATCAATCAGTGCATGTGGATGTATGCTTCGACCAATCAGTTCATGTGGGTGTATGTCGCGATCAATCAGTTCATGTGGGTGTATGTAGCGATCAATCAGTTCATGTGGGTGTATGTCGCGATCAATCGTCAAATACGACATAACAACATAATATCACAACAAAGTAGAAACGACATTTTTTACCTGGTGTGTTTTTTTGTGTTCGATTATTATTCGATTATTGTTCGATTATTGTTCGATTTTTGTTCGATATTTGTTCGATTATTGTTCGAACTTTGTTCGATTTTTGTTCGATTATTGTTGTGCTGTTCTTTAGCCATTATTTATATACTCTGTGTCGTCCAAGTGTCGCCAAACAACGCCCAGCAACGAAAAGCACGAGAATAATATAAAAATATCACGGTAAAAAGGCTGGTTCTGTTGTGTTTTTATTCGACCGCTAGGTCTTATTCAGCGATTGGTGGCGGTCGATGAAGTCAGTGTTTACAATATCTTGAAATCTGTAGAGGGTGTCTGTCTATGGGACGTTGAGATGTTTTGTCTTTTCTAAGTGCCCGCTTCTGTCTTGCAGTATCTTGCCTGGTCTCTTCCGCCGCTACTGCTCCAGTTCTAAGACTGTAACGCCATGCTGTTCTATCCTGAGTGAGGTTCTCCCAAGCGCCTACGTCAATGTTAAGATATTTCAGTGATGACTTGAGCGTGTATTTGAAGCGCTTTTTCAGTCCATCAGCATTCCTGCCTTGAGTGCTCCATAATATATTTGTTTTGGCAGACGCGAGTTCCCCCATACGCACAAGATGCCCTGCCCAGCGTACATGCGCTTTCATAAGTTATGTGTAGAAAAATGTACAACATAATACACGGGTGTGAGTGCTATGTGAGTACTATGTCAGTACTATGAGAGTACTATGTCAGTACTATGTGAGTACTATGTCAGTACTATGTCAGTACTATGCATAAAAGCATGCAATCTCTTATCTCACACAATCCTTTCTGTATAATTTATGTCCCGCGTTCTGATCTGACGCCGCGTCACTAATCTTGGCTGATTGATTTTGTCGTGCATTCTATTGACTGGTGATACAATGTATACGTACATGGTTACCTGTGTTATGGAACTAAGAAACGATTTGGTTGTCTGTACAAGAATAAATTATATCAGATTATTCATCACGCATGATGAGAATGTTGTGCCTAGGACAACGTTCACACAACTTGTGACTAGGACAACGTTCACACAACTTGTGACTAGGACAGCACTGACATACGTTATGACAAGCACAACACTCACACACGTTGTGACTAGGACAGCACTGACATACGTTATGACAAGCACAACACTCACACACGTTGTGACTAGCACATAACTCACACAAGTTGTGACTAGGAGAGAAACCCTCCCCCGATTTCTTTGTTTTAGGACAGTAAAGTAGGTTTCATTCCCCCCTCTCGCACAAGAAAAAAATACAACAAATGTGTGTCCATATAATTGGGTTTATTTGAAACTCTGTTAAAAAAAAGTATTTTCTACATTTCTTCAGAATTTTCATAAATTGATTTTTGAAATCAATTGTGACGTAAATAGGTCTGGGCATGAGTGTGTGTGTGTGTGTGTGTGTGTGTGTGTGTGTGTGTGCTTGTGTGTGTGTTTGTGTCTGTGTGTGCGTCCGTGTGTGTGTGTGTACGTGGGGTAATGAGTGTATGTACAAGGCAGATTGAATGTATGTTCGCGGGGAAGTATGTGTGAATGATTGTCCTTGTGTGTGTGTGTACATTTCCCCTTTGCTCTTGTGTGTGTGTGCATTTTCCGTTTGCTCTTGTGTGTGTGTACATTTTCCGTTTGCTCTTGTGTGGGTGTATTTGTACAGCAAATCTCTACAAAAAAGAAGTAAATATTGATGTGATATGAAAGTTTAGAATGAGATATCAACTCAAGTTCAAGTTTTGTTCTTGCTGAATGCAACTAGCAGATGTTCATGTTTATCCTTGTTTGGGTATCATGTCCGTTTCCCAACTACTTGCTGTGTAACTTCAATCGTTTCCCAACTACTTGCTGTGTAACTTCAATCGTTTCCCAACTACTTGCTGTGTAACTTCAATCGGTTCCCAACTACTTGCTGTGTAACTTCAATCGTTTCCCAACTACTTGCTGTGTAACTTCAATCGTTTCCCAACTACTTGCTGTGTAACTTCAATCGGTTCCCAACTACTTGCTGTGTAACTTCAATCGTTTCCCAACTACTTGCTGTGTAACTTCAATCGGTTCCCAACTACTTGCTGTGTAACTTCAATCGTTTCCCAACTACTTGCTGTGTAACTTCAATCGTTTCCCAACTACTTGCTGTGTAACTTCAATCGTTTCCCAACTACTTGCTGTGTAACTTCAATCGTTTCCCAACTACTTGCTGTGTAACTTCAATCGTTTCCCAACTACTTGCTGTGTAACTTCAATCGTTTCCCAACTACTTGCTGTGTAACTTCAATCGTTTCCCAACTACTTGCTGTGTAACTTCAATCGTTTCCCAACTACTTGCTGTGTAACTTCAATCGTTTCCCAACTACTTGCTGTGTAACTTCAATCGTTTCCCAACTACTTGCTGTGTAACTTCAATTCATATTTCAGTAGACCGTGTTATCTGCTATTTTTTACTTTCGATTTTGCATTGCACGTGATTTCATAATTGTACTGTACAATTTCAAGTTCCTCGGTGTTTTAATGTTTTCTTACATCGGCAAACTCTTTTCATTTTTGCATCAGAATTATTTCCAACCTGGATAAAGTAACGGGCTCCACTTTAAGTAACGCTCTCCAGTTTAAGTAACGGCTAGACAGCTAAAGCTACCTGCACACAGCTAAAGCTACCTGCTCACAGCTAAAGCTACCTGCACACAGCTAAAGCTACCTGCTCACAGCTAAAGCTACCTGCACACAGCTAAAGCTACCTGCACACAGCTAAAGCTACCTGCACACAGCTAAAGCTACCTGCTCACAGCTAAAGCTACCTGCACACAGCTAAAGCTACCTGCTCACAGCTAAAGCTACCTGCTCACAGCTAAAGCTACCTGCACACATCTAAAGCTACCTGAACACAGCTAAAGCTACCTGATCATAGCTAAAGCTACCTGCTCACAGCTAAAACTACCTGCTCACAGCTAAAACTACCTGCTCACAGCTAAAGCTACCTGCGCACAGCTAAAGCTACCTGCACACATCTAAAGCTACCTGATCATAGCTAAAGCTACCTGCTCACAGCTAAAGCTACCTGCTCACAGCTAAAGCTACCTGCTCACAGCTAAAACTACCTGCTCACAGCTAAAACGCAGCCGAACATCTACAGTGTACTGTGCAGCCGAACATCTACAGCACGTCTGCACTATCTTTCATGAACTCCCTGTCTAAAGATGCAGTCGATGTAGTGCTCTTAGCATTATTCTGACATCGTACACCTGCATGTACATCTATCATGACATCGTACATTTGCATGTACATCTATCATGACATTGTATACCTGCATGTACATCCATGTAATACTGTAAGATGGAATATCGTAGATGGCATTTGATAAATATCTTCCACATCTGATGCACTGTCTACCTAGATTTCTGGATAAATGGCTGCACAAAGTCACGAACACTCTGAGATGTTGCATAAGTGGCTGCACAAAGTCACGAACACTCTGAGATGTTGCATAAGTGGCTGCACAAAGTCACGAACACTCTGAGATGTTGGATAAGTGGCTGCACAAAGTCACGAACACTCTGAGATGTTGGATAAAAAAGGAGTGAACACATTTTTTGCTATGATCAGACTACGAAGAATGGCATGACCTGGATACACTAGGAAAATGGAAAACAGATGAAGCCTATGAGTGCCTTGGCATTCTAGGCCTAATAACATTCTAGGCCTAATAAGGCCTAACGCCTGCTAAGGATGTGCCGTCTTCTTTGCAACCACCTTACGCAACTGTCTTGTTACGCAGGTAAAGTATGCCACTCTGTAGCATCTTTGTAATTCGGTCAGTTGCCTGATTACTTTTTCGTACCCACCACAGACCAGAGCCAGAGAATAACTATCACACCACCAGGTAGACAGGTTTCCACCCACGCACAGCTCCGAGCCACTGCAGCCAAGATATGGTTCACTGTGCTCATTCCCCGCTAGCAATTGACTATTGGTTATGTCGTACTTCTCTATTGCTCCAGGCATGCAACCAAATGTTCAAATCAAAGGGATTGTGATATCCTGAGCCATTGTGCCTCTATGATGGGCCTCAGCCATAGGAAAAACAGTGCTGTCAATTTCATCCTCCCCAGTGCTGCACTGTACATCTCTGACTTTCTCCCAACCACAGAGGGTGCATACATATGTTCAAGTAAACATGAAACACATTTCAACAACAAAATAAAAACATAATTGTATAGATGACGTACCATGAAGCTTCTCTAAGAAGATAAACTCAATATAACGGCATGTCATCCACTAAGGTTTTCTGTTGCATGGGTGGTTTGTCTAGTGGTCCATTGATTAGACCCACAGACACAAGCGTATGCGCCTAGCAGATTCTAAACTGAAGATATACGCAGGGACACTTATTTCTGATACATATCTTGACCTGATCTATCTGTACACTAAAAACAATCAACAATCAATAAGCAGTGTCTTTAGAATATCAGCAACACATAGTTTGAGATCCGCTATTAGAATATAAGTACGTGAACGCAATAGATAGTTTGAGATCTGCTGAATAAGCAGTCTGGGCGACAAGTAATCAATTCTAGGAACTAGTCAATATGGCGGTAACTGACAGTAGCGAGAAAGATCTAAGATGATCAGTTCTAGGAACTAGTCAATATGGCGGTAAGTGAAAGTAAGAAGAAATATTTGAAACTGAGTAGCAGGAAGATGAAAGTAATTGTCATATCCAGCAAACATACCACCAGAATGTGTCACTAATATAAATGGTTGTAGGGCCCTATCACAACAAAATTACCACCAGAATACTACTATACAGAACTATTCACAGACAACCATGTCTAACAGATTGAACTGACAGAACTATTCACAGACAACCATGTCTAACAGAACTGACAGAGAACTATTCACAGACAACCATGTCTTACAGATTGAACTGACAGAACTATTCACAGACAACCATGTCTAACAGAACTGACAGAACTACTCACAGACAACCACGTCTAACAGATTGAACTGACAGAACTATTCACAGACAACCATGTCTAACAGATTGAACTGAATGCTTCAGCAATAATCATAATCCACTGTGAATACAGTTTAATTTTCTAGACAAAAAAGTTGAGTCATTCCGGCAATCTTCTATTTTTTCCAAGTCATTACCGTACGATTAAATTCAGAATGACTCCGGAAGTGAAACTTTCATTATCGATCAAGGAACGGCAGGAAAAAGGGGAACATAAGATTTCTGGTTCACTGGTCATTGTAAAGAAATATACCCAAAATTCCCAAAAATTTTGTTTCACACGCAAAGAGGAAACTCATAGATAAGTCATTGTGAGTTTATTCCCATGAGGACACTCATAGATAAGTCATTGTGAGTTTATTCCCATGAGGAAACTCATAGATAAGTCATTGTGAGTTTATTCCCATGAGGACACTCATAGATACGTCATTGTGAGTTTATTCCCATGAGGAAACTCATAGATAAGTCATTGTGAGTTTATTCCCATGAGGAAACTCATAGATAAGTCATTGTGAGTTTATTCCCACGAATCATCTTGTCGTTGTTCCTTTTTACATATAAAGAAACGATAGTTAACCTGTCTTTGTTTAATAATAAGAGTGACTTCCCCTGTGTGCTACTACAGATAACACCAGTAACTTCCCCTATGTGCTACTACAGATAACACCAGTAACTTCCCCTGTGTGCTACTACAGACAACACCAGTGACTTCCCCTGTGTGCTACTACAGACAACACCAGTGACGTCCCCTGTGTGCTACTACAGACAACACCAGTGTCATCCCCTGTGTGCTACTACAGACAACACCAGTGACGTCCCCTGCAGTGAGTTCTGACATAGACTACCCCTTACACATTGACCGTCCCCGTGTAAAGGGAAACAGGATCAAGGAAGGCAAATCATGGATGTGTTGTGTCGAGGATACCGCTAATCAGATTTGCACAACAGAAGGCATAACTCCTGGCGAGGAATGGATACATATTCCTACGGTCTTTCAAGAGGCAGTCAAGACCGTAATTACACTCAATAGAGAGTGTAGACAACACTGCCCTGTGAGTGTGGATGCTGAGGTCAAGGCACTAATCTGCGATCATGCCGACGACACGAATATAATTTACACGATTACAATGTGACGTCACGGTCATCCAATACCACCGATGCGCATGGGCCTTTACTGCAAGATCACAAGTAAGAACAGTGCACGAAGCAGTGGAGCCTTTACCGCATCATCAAGCAGTCTAACAGTTGAAGTATTTGCCGTAAAGCAGGCATTTAGCTGGCTGGAATCGCAAGCCGATTCCCACTCGTGAACTAAGTGACTCAATGAATATGATTCAGAAAGTCAAAACAGATGATGTACGAAGGGGATGAGTGGAGTCATTGAAGAGAACTGAAATGTGGGCCTAACTACGCAAAATAATCCTTATCTTTGTCCCCGGACACGCGGGCGTAGCTTGAAACGATCTGACCGACGAATAGTTAGACACTATAACAGATGGTCAGCCTATGGACCGAGAGGTATTTAGCATTCCTCTTCTTGAGTCTGCGAGACAATGTCGCCATGAATGAGCAAGCGACATTATAGAGAATTGGAACTTAGGGTAGGAGTGTCCCGTAGAGAATTGGAACTGAGGGTACGAGTGTCCCGTAGAGAATTGGGACTGAGGGTACGAGTGTCCCGTAGAGAATTGGGACTGAGGGTACGAGTGTCCCGTAGAGAATTGGGACTGAGGGTACGAGTGTCCCGTAGAGAATATTTGACAAAGATTTCCCAAACAGCGGTGAACCAATATAGAACCGGAACCATCAGCTGTTATACCCTTAGAGATTTACTGAAACTGAGATATGAACACATATGGACGTGTCTGGTGTGCGAGAAGGTTCTTGATACTTGACTATAAGCTGGCATCACAGCACGTGGGGCTTTCCCATAAGTGCCCCACCCTCCGCTCCAGCAGCCATACCAGTGTATGTAGACTCAGAGTTCCGGTCAGGTGTTGATTGTGCGATCTTCGGGACTTTCCCAAAAGTTTACTTTTCCTACCCTCACCTCTAGATACTCCCATTTCTAACATTCTCTGTATGTGTACGTTCTCAACCTCATTGACATCATCTTCATCTTGAAATGAATATATTACGGCCTTGATTAAGTCTGCTTTATCTCCTCTCGACATTGTGCCGTCTATCGCCGCATTGTCTGCCAATAAGTCGACTC
The DNA here is from genome assembly GCA_034231615.1 of Meghimatium bilineatum. Lineage (NCBI taxonomy): Eukaryota > Metazoa > Mollusca > Gastropoda > Stylommatophora > Philomycidae > Meghimatium > Meghimatium bilineatum. The sequence goes on along the minus strand of CM067322.1, from coordinate 104,165,338 downwards.
TCTCGTTTCCTCTGACCCCAGCATGACCAGGGCAGTATATCCATGTAATGCTCTGGACAACTGAGATGTTCAATAAGTCCCACCATTCTTTTCTTAGCATGAACTTTCTATCTTGCGCAACATGCTTTGAGAGTCTGTGAGTATTACCGCGTGTGTTGATGTATCAGTTATCAACCAATTAAGAGCTGCTGTAACTCCCTCTATCTCCATCCTCATGCTCGATGTGACTGTAGAATATGCTGAAGATTTCTCAACCAACTTCACGCCGTTTCTGTAGGCAACAAAACCCTAACCGCTTTTATTTGTGTCTCTGCTAACAGAGCCATCTGTGTATATAATTATGTCTTGTGGAGTCGAGTGTAGCTGGGCGAGTTCATGCACTGTAACCTGGGCGCTGACACCCGTCCATTTTCGACACGCTTTATCTAGTTGTATTATTACTTTAGTCAGTGATTTCTTCTCAGTGTCTAACTCCAACCATTCACTGCCCTTTCCTATTTCTTCCAATTCACAAGCTTTTCGCAGTGTGCCTAACGAACTTCACGCCGTTTCTGCAGGCAACAAAACCCCAACCTGCCAGAATGATCATCAATAAAGTAATACCTAACACACACGCGCACACACGAACGCACACACGCCACACGCCACACGACACACACACACACACACACACACACACACACACACACACACACACACAAAGTACGTACGTACGTACGTAAGGAAACAAGGGAGATAGGAACAAAAAGATGACACAGGAGACGATCAGAGATAAACAAAGGGAGAAAAAGGGAGAAAAGACGTCCTCTATTTCTTCCTGTTTTGCATCATGATTCTCTGTTTGCAGTGGCCTTTTCTGTTTGTTTATTTTTGTGATAGGAAGACTTTTTCGTCGTAACGTCATTTGTTTCTGTTGAGTTGGCTGTCGTTGTTGTCGTTAGTGTGTTTTTGTAAGTTTCTGCAACAATCCGTACACATTTATCCTTTTTCTTTCTCCCTACTGGAGGGCCAAGGATGTACCGGAGAACCAAGGATGTATTGTGTATAATTACACGAGATTATTTCATTAATAGCGGAACATCTCGTTCGAGATAGATGCAGTCGACCCAAATTTATATTCCTGCACACCATCTCCTCGGAAACTGCCACCGAGGAACACATTCTCGTACATCCCTAGAGCAAATACTCACTCGCCTGCCTGACAAACAACCTACCTGGCTGTCACAGGATAGGAAGGCTCACGTGAATTTTTTTTAAATGCCGAATACGGATGTGCTGGTCTGGGAGGCACAAAATACCACAGCTCTGCTGTGAAACCGACATTACAACGCACTTCACGTTCCCCAGCGGAAATCGAAGAACCAGGCTGATAGGCCCCCGACTCCTACTATGAATAGAAAACTCAATCTAGCAATTTCCTGAGTATTCTGTCGGTGAATAGTGAGAAAATCTGCCAAGATATTACCGTGAGTAATTCATTAATATCTTATACGGATCATGCTCAATCCTATTGGCTCACTTACACAGTAGAAAACTGGACTTTTCTTGTGAAAGTCTAATTTGCGAACTATTTTCGAAACACGACGCTTATTTTGTGCCTGATTGCTAAATACGGACTGGGTATTAGACCAGCTTCTTGGGGAGAATAGAGGCGAGAATGACAAAAGAGAAAGATCAAGATTAACACAGCCCGCCTGTCCACATCTTCTGACAGAACAGATGTTTGTATAACATTCTCTTTTTTAAATCATCATTTTGTACAACATACACCTATGCTAGACTTCCTTCTGATATAGATAAATCTCTACATCAGTACATAATCACTGCAGCATCGGCAGAGATATAATAGATTTGTATTTGATTGTAATCTTGTATAGACTTTATGAATGTATAAAGTGAACTGTAACCGGCGCAGACGTATGTGCTGGGCCATGTGCGCAAATAAAGCACAACGCATTTCCATTCTCTGGACTACATCCTGCTGGAAATCTAGTAGGACCATTGTCCTGCTACAAGGAGAACCAGAGGAAGTTTGTGAATAAAGAAGAACTATTATTATATGTCAGGGCACCACCATTTCACTCAATTCTGGAAGATTTATGGAGAGATATGGATTCATTCAACTCTGGAAGATTTATGGAGAGATATGGATTCATTCAACTCTGGGAGATTTATGGAGAGATATGGATTCATTCAACTCTGGAAGATTTATGGAGAGATATGGATTCATTCAACTCTGGAAGATTTATGGAGAGATATGGATTCATTCAACTCTGGAAGATTTATGGAGAGATATGGATTCATTCAACTCTGGGAGATTTATGGAGAGATATGGATTCATTCAACTCTGGAAGATTTATGGAGAGATATGGATTCATTCAACTCTGGAAGATTTATGGAGAGATATGGATTCATTCAACTCTGGAAGATTTATGGAGAGATATGGATTCATTCAACTCTGGAAGATTTATGGAGAGATATGGATTCATTCAACTCTGGAAGATTTATGGAGAGATATGGATTCATTCAACTCTGGGAGATTTATGGAGAGATATGGATTCATTCAACTCTGGAAGATTTATGGAGAGATATGGATTCATTCAACTCTGGAAGATTTATGGAGAGATATGGATTCATTCAACTCTGGAAGATTTATGGAGAGATATGGATTCATTCAACTCTGGGAGATTTATGGAGAGATATGGATTCATTCAACTCTGGAAGATTTATGGAGAGATATGGATTCATTCAACTCTGGAAGATTTATGGAGAGATATGGATTCATTCAACTCTGGAAGATTTATGGAGAGATATGGATTCATTCAACTCTGGAAGATTTATGGAGAGATATGGATTCATTCAACTCTGGAAGATTTATGGAGAGATATGGATTCATTCAACTCTGGGAGATTTATGGAGAGATATGGATTCATTCAACTCTGGAAGATTTATGGAGAGATATGGATTCATTCAACTCTGGAAGATTTATGGAGAGATATGGATTCATTCAACTCTGGAAGATTTATGGAGAGATATGGATTCATTCAACTCTGGAAGATTTATGGAGAGATATGGATTCATTCAACTCTGGAAGATTTATGGAGAGATATGGATTCATTCAACTCTGGAAGATTTATGGAGAGATATGGATTCATTCAACTCTGGGAGATTTATGGAGAGATATGGATTCATTCAACTCTGGAAGATTTATGGAGAGATATGGATTCATTCAACTCTGGAAGATTTATGGAGAGATATGGATTCATTCAACTCTGGAAGATTTATGGAGAGATATGGATTCATTCAACTCTGGAAGATTTATGGAGAGATATGGATTCATTCAACTCTGGAAGATTTATGGAGAGATATGGATTCATTCAACTCTGGAAGATTTATGGAGAGATATGGATTCATTCAACTCTGGAAGATTTATGGAGAGATATGGATTCATTCAACTCTGGAAGATTTATGGAGAGATATGGATTCATTCAACTCTGGGAGATTTATGGAGAGATATGCGTTCATTTGACAAGAAATATTGTAGGTATCACTACAAAAGAGGGTCAAAACACAAAATATCATAACAACTAAAATAATTGTAATATCAGAACAACTAAAATAATTGTAATATCAGAACAACTAACAACTAAAGTAATTGTAATATCAGAACAACTAAAGTAATTGTAATATCAGAACAACTAACAACTAAAGTAATTGTAATATCAGAACAACTAACAACTAAAGTAATTGTAATATCAGAACAACTAAAGTAATTGTAATATCAGAACAACTAAAGTAATTGTAATATCAGAACAACTAAAGTAATTGTAATATCAGAACAACTAAAGTAATTGTAATATCAGAACAACTAAAGTAATTGTAATATCAGAACAACTAAAGTAATTGTAATATCAGAACAACTAACAACTAAAGTAATTGTAATATCAGAACAACTAAAGTAATTGTAATATCAGAACAACTAACAACTAAAGTAATTGTAATATCAGAACAACTAAAGTAATTGTAATATCAGAACAACTAACAACTAAAGTAATTGTAATATCAGAACAACTAAAGTAATTGTAATATCAGAACAACTAAAGTAATTGTAATATCAGAACAACTAAAGTAATTGTAATATCAGAACAACTAAAGTAATTGTAATATCAGAACAACTAAATTAATTGTAATATCAGAACAACTAAAGTAATTGTAATATCAGAACAACTAAAGTAATTGTAATATCAAAGAATAAATGCCCTACTTGAGAATGCAACATGAAAGTAGATGTGATCAATCTGAAGTCAACACATTCCTCTACTGACATCATTCTTTCCTGTGAGCTCCCTATCCTGTTAGCTCCCCATCCTGTTAGCTCCCCCTCCTGTGAGCTCCCCCTCCTGAGAGCTCCCCCACCTGAGAGCTCCCCCTCCTGAGAGCTCCCCTCTTTAGAGCACCCCCCCCCCTGAGAGCTCCCCCTCTGAGAGACTCACTCCTACAAAGATAATTAATTTATGAGTGATTTCTTTCCTGATATATTCTCCTCCTGCGAGATTCAGGTAAGTTGCCTGAGAGATTCCTGCCGTGAGAGAATCCTCCACTGAAAGATTTCCTGGCGGAGTGATGAATTTCCCAAATGAGACATTATCGGAAAAGATATCAACAAGATACAAGAATAGCTGCACGCGATAAATAGGAATAAGAAATAGGAGTAAGACAAGGATGTGTGTCATCACCCAGCCTATTTAGCATCTTGGTTATCTGCACAGGAATAATGTTTAAAAACGGAGAGTCAGGTCAGCTGGTCCAGAGTCATGTTAGATGGCTCAGTCAGGTCAGCTGGTCCAGAATCAGGTCAGCTGGTCCAGATTCATTTCAGCTGGTCTAGGTTCATGAGAAGTTCAAACAGCCGTACGAAAGACTGCATTTTGGAAAGTATATGTTGCATGATATATCTATAGTTGTTGCAGGAAATATAAAACAGCAGCTGCAGATGCTGATTGTCGTCTCAGGGTTCCAAAAAATTAAACCGGCAGCTCTAGACTGTCATATTGCACCCATAATCAACTGACTTGCTGGATATTTTCTTGTCTGTATCATGTTTCATTGAAGTCTTCTGACATTTTGTCAACTTACTGTAAACTGATGAAATGTTCACTTATCACAACAAACATAACATTTCCTCACTGATTTCATGTCGGATCTCCATACACACAGATAATTTCAGAAGCATCGTTTACTAGTCAGGTTTTAATCTGGACTTTCCGGCAGGTTTGTGTGATTTTAGTGTCACGCAGTACAATCTGTGAGACATTTCACTTATACAACAGTGAATAACCAGTGTTTTTGTTAGAAATAATATTGCCTGTCTAGCCATGTCTAGAGATGTATGGTCTTGTCAAGAGCTGTATGGTCTTGTCAAGAGCTGTATCGTCTTGTCTAGAGCTGTATGGTCTTGTCTAGAGCTGCATGGTCTTGTCTAGAGCTGTATGGTCTTGTCAAGAAATACTATACAACAGAGACGGACAAAATAACACCTAAAGTAACACACTATACCAAACCGCTACACAGACATACAAAATAACACCTAAAATAACGCACTGTAGCAAAATTATACAAAGACAGACAGAATGACACCTAAAATAACGCACTGTACCAAACCGCTATACAGACATACAAAATAACACATAAAATAACAGACTGTACCAAAACGCAACAAAGACAGACAAAATAACACCTACAATAACACACTGCACCAAACAGCTACAGAGACAGACAAAATAACACCTACAATAACACACTGTACCAAATAGCTGCAGAAACAGACAAAATAACACCTGGCTTTGAACAAGTGTGTATTTGGCGGCTTTTTATAGAATATTTTGTTGGTTAAGCGCAGATAACGTATTTTTTCCTTCCTATTTGATTGTGCAGATAACATATTTTTTTCCATGTTTGTGTCCGAGTCTACACGGCGCTGTCAACATTTGTCTATACGGCGCTGTCAACATTTGTCTACACGGCGCTGTCAACATTTGTCTACACGGCGCTGTCAACATTTGTCTACACGGCGCTGTCAACATTTGTCTACACGGCGCTGTCAACATTTGTCTACACGGCGCTGTCAACATTTGTCTACACGGCGCTGTCAACATTTGTCTACACGGCGCTGTCAACATTTGATTCTTCAATGTGTTAATAAACAAGGAAGTGTTCCTACCCCAATTTATCTAGAATGTTCCTACACCACTACCCCCATTTATCTAGAATGTTCCTACACCACTACCCCCATTTATCTAGAATGTTCCTACACCACTACCCCAATTTATCTAGAATGTTCCTACACCACTACCCCAATTTATCTAGAATGACGCCCGTGTGTTGCCGGGGCCCAAAAGGGAAGCACAGAATAGCAACACTGTTTACCTTCCACGCATGTCGTAAAAGGCGACTGAGGTTATGGGATGGAGTTGGCTGTTCCATCCCATATAGGGTCAGTGACCCAAAGCCATGCTGAAGTCGGATGTGTCAGGCCGAAAGGCGCAGATATCTCAGCAGTGCTGTAAACCATTACACAACGCATTCCGTTCTCCGGACTACATCTTGTTAATCTGCAGGAGTTTGAGAATGAACGCAGAAGAAGAAGATCTAGAATGTTCCTACACCACTACCTCCATTTATCTAGAATGTTCCTACACCACTTCCCCCATTTATCTAGAATGTTCCTACACCACTTCCCCCATTTATCTAGAATGTTCCTACACCCTTACACCCATTTATCTAGAAAGTTCCTACACCACTACCCCCATTTATCTAGAATGTTCCTACACCACTTCCCCCATTTATCTAGAATGTTCCTACACCACTTCCCCCATTTATCTAGAATGGCAGTCGTTCTAGGAAGACCTCGCTCTTGTGTACTCCACACAGGCCTGGATTAACCATTAGGCAAACAAGGCACGTTCTTAAGGCACCAAGCGTTTGAGGGGCACCACACGTTCTCAAGAAAAATGTGTATATTTCCTGGTAGCCACGCGTAATCGACATGACATTAGCACATCGCAATTGTAATATTGAATCGCACATTATTTAACCTTGATCCCACAACGGGTGGGGGGGGGGGGGTAAAATACCTCCAACCCAGTTTTTTAAAACTATTTTTTGCTACTCACTAGCAGATCACTTGCATAAATCTAGGAATGAATTTGAAAGATTTGAAGAAACTGCAAAAGAAATAAGACCCGGTGTGAATTATAAGTCAACTTTGTCCCATAATCGTAAACGACAGAGAGTGATCATTGATAGTGATACACCTGAGGTATCTCTGAATGCCAGAGACATATTTCGTATATCTGCTTTCTACGTCATTGTTGACAAACTTGAGACAGAGATGAGTAGACGAGGGCAGGTATATAATAATATAGCAGTTCGATTTTCTTGTTTGGTCGATGTACCACAAACATCTCAGTGTTGTGAAGGACTAATAAATGCTTATCCTGCTGATCTGAACAATAATTTATATACTGAACTACAACAGTTCCACTCATATATTCGCTACAAGTTTCCTGCATCAAAATCTGAAAACAACAATTCAGTCGCGAAGAATTATACAAAGTAATAGAGACAACATCGAGTGTGCTTTTCTAAATGTAGAAATCGCCTTGCTCATATTTGTAACATTAATGGTTACCAACTGTTCGACTGGGCGCTTTTTTCTCAGTTGAAACTTACACAAAAACAAGTAGATCAACAATGAGACAAGAAATGATTGATTCCTTATTTCTGCTGATGATTGATTCCTTATCTCTGCTGATGATTGATTCCTAATCTCTGCTGATGATTGATTCCTAATCTCTGCTGATGATTGATTCCTAATCTCTGCTGATGATTGATTCCTTATCTCTGCTGATGATTGATTCCTTACCTCTGCTGATGATTGATTCCTAATCTCTGCTGATGATTGAGGCGGACTTGTTGCGCAAAATTAACGTTGATGAGGTACTCAAAAACTGTGCCAGATGTAAGTCTAGAAAAAAGTATTTTAACATGTAAACGTGTGCTCTCTCTCTCTCTCTCTCTCTCTCTCTCTCTCTATTACAAAAAGTTGCAGTATTTTTGTCTGTTATTATTATTACAAAAATAATTTACTATTCATTTTAATACAGAAATACCTTATTGTAGGTTTTATATGTGTGAGAGTAATACAAACATATGCAATAACAACGGTTTACCTTGTTAGATTTCTGCATAATATTGAACATACCAGCGGTCAGTGGAGGATCGGTGGCCCGAGGCAGAAGGAGGCACCCATGTGTGTTTGTACCTAGGGCACCAAGATGGCTTAATCCGGCCCTGACTAGACAGCAATATTTGCAGCAATAGTAACAGATTTTATCCAGAACACAATAACGTATACATAATAAAGCAAAATGAATAGAACAGGTTACTAAAAACACCTTAGCTATGAATAAAAATATATATATAAAAGTATATATAAAAAACATACAATAAAACTAAACAGGACAATTCTCCACGTATCGGCTCAAATGGAACCTTTTTCCAGAGACAAATAACAGTAAACACCACAATAATAAACAGAATAGTGACTTAGCCTGTCTAGAGCCACGTCTCAAAAACATAAAACCACGTCTCCATGACGCAGGATTGTAAACACATTTAGTAAAAGAGAAAATGCGTGCATTCATTATAAACAAACTGGAAAGTGGGAAATTAGAGGCAATATAGATGTGGTTTATAATGAATGCAAGAATAATATAAAAAAGACCCCTTTTGTCACTTTATCAGACAGGCAGGTTTTAAGAACATAGTCACAACAGGCAAAACTGAAGGGAACAGAGACAGATGGGGACAACGTGAGAAAATATTAGTTTGACAACCTAGCAAGGCATGGAAACAACAACGATCCTGATAACAATACTGTGGACAGAGAGCCATGGTCGCCTACGCCAACCAGAATGGCATATGATAATGATTGATGAGTAATGATGAGGTTGTGTGGTGGTGGGGTGAGGGGGTTTGAGGAAGGTAGGATACAAGAAGAATCATCATTTGAAAACGCATGGAATGAATGTTTACATACCTCTGATCGCCCAATACTGGCTATCACTTTTCATCCTCATAATATGCCGGCACTACGTATCCTATTACGACATTTCTCTATCCTCCAGTTAGATCCCATCTCCAGTCCTTCATTTCCCTCTCTTCCACTAGTCGCTTTTCGGAGGGACAGAAACCTTCTGGATCTCTTAGTTCATTCTCGTCTGCGCACTTCTGCAGGTCAACTAGGAACTGTCCCTTGTCATCGAAATTGTTTGACTTGCCCTTTTGTTATTCTCACTCCTATTTTACAGTTTCCTAAATCAATACTTTGATATTCATGATTCTTTTTCATGTTTGTCCCGTAATTTAATATACTCTATCATATGTAAGCGTTGTGATATGAAGTATATTGGTGAGACTGGTAGACGTTTAGCAGATAGATTCGCCGAACATTTGAGAGATATCACTAATCATCGTGACTCCCCAGTGGCTAATCATTTTAACAGCCCGTCACATCATGGTAGCTCTGATGTCTCTGTAACCGGTTTGTTACGTTGTTATACCGGTGACCGGCAACGTCAGTCCTTGGAATATCGTCTCATTTGTCATATGGGAGTCTTACAACCACACGGAATTAACATTAATCACCGTTTTGTTTGAGTTACCCACCTTTTCTTTATACCTTCTACTCCCGTATTGCACGGATTCTTGTAATTCTTTGTTTTTGTACACTTTCGTGAGTAATTATTTTTGTGTTTGCCGTACTTCTATATATTTCCTTTATGTCTTCTTTTGTTTGTGTATGTCAACATGTGATTATTTTGTACTCTAGTACATCAATTATACAATAGAATGCCATATTGTTATTATTCAATCATTTACATATTTAAACTTTGATTTCCTCGGTGTTATTGTAGTTGTCTCTTCGATGGGTGCCCACACATGTATCTTTCACATCTGTGTCCATTTTGTTATATATTTATTTCTTAACTCTTGGTGTGTGTATGCATTTCTATGTATGTTTAGGTTTGGTTTTATATATATGTTTATGTCTATATTTGGTTTGACATTCATTCCATGCGTTTTCAAATGATGATTCTTCTTGTATCCTTCATTCCACAAACCCACTCACCCCACCACCACAAAACCTCATCATTACTCATCAATCATTATCATATGCCATTCTGGTTGGCGTAGGCGACCATGGCTCTCTGTCCACAGTATTGTTATCAGGATCGTTGTTGTGTCCATGCCTTGCTAGGTTGTCAAACTAATATTTTCTCACGTTGTCCCCATCTGTCCCTGTTCCCTTCAGTCTTGCCTGTTGTGACTATGTTCTTAAAACCTGCATGTCTGATAAAGTGACATAAGGGGTCTTTTTCTTATACTATTCTTGCATTCATTATAAACCACATCTATATTTCCTCTAATTTCCCACTTTCCAGTTTGTTTATAATGAATGCACGCATATTCTCTTTTACTAAATGTGTTTAAAATCCTGCGTCATGGAGACGTGGTTTATGTTTTTGAGACGTGGCTCTAGACAGGCTAAGTCATATATTCTGTTTATTATTGTGTTGTTTACTGTTGTTTTTCTCTTGAAAAAGGTTCCATTTGAGCCGATACGTGGAGAATTGTCCTGTTTAGTTTTATTGTATGTTTTTTATATATACTTTTTAATATATTTTTATTCATAGCTAAGGTGTTTTCAGTAACCTGTTTAATTCATTTTGCTTTACTATTTGTTCATTAGGTTACTGCGGCACCCTCCACTTTGTCGGACACCCTCCGACCATTTGTTTAGTTATAACGTATAGATAAGAGTACTCACCCTTTGTATGCGTATTCACGTGACTAAGACAGACACGGTACTCAGCAGTACGGAAACACATGTACGCATATTTTCAAATTCGTGTGTCATTTTAGCTTTACATTCCTAGCTAATTTAATCAGTAGATCTGGAATTTTTTTTTAATTTCTGAATCTATCTACTAAGTACATCTTGAATCATCTTTACATTTCTACATGTTTCTACTCAGAACATCATCAATCATCCATTGTTTTCTAAATCAATAAATCTGAAATCATCCATTATTTTCTAAATCAATAAATCTGAAATCTTCCATTATTTTCTAAATCAATAAATCTGAAATCATCCATTATTTTTGCAATTCTGTCTTTCTGCCATACTTATCACCATCCTCCCCAGCACACGTTGACCAGACAGCTTCCATAATTGTCTTTATATCTGTAAATATCACATATTCAGTCATGTTTCTCAATCTCTTTTGTTTTTTGTTCTTGTAGCTGAACTGGTCGGGATTTCTTACAAATATTTGGGCTGACTTTTCTTTGTAATAGAGATAGCCAATCCGACACTAAACCCTCACTAGTGTTATCTTACAACATGCATGATTGGTTGTAGTAGAAGGTGAGTAGTCGTAGTAAAAGGTGAGTAGTCGTAGTAGAAGGTGAGTAGTCGTAGTAGAAGGTGAGTAGTCGTAGTTAAAGGTGAGTAGTCGTAGTAGTCGATTATAGATATATATATATATATATATATATATATATATATATATATATATATATATATATATATATATATATATATATATATATATATATATATATATACGATAGCACTGCCAACAAGAAATATACAGAAGTATAGCACTGTCTCCCTACACCAACAAGAAATTAAAAATAGGACGAAAGAACCAGTTACAAAGATAAACATGTCAAATACAACGCAGTAAACGCTTCTTCTCTGAAGTATAAAGACTGGGAGAGAAGTATACAGACTGGGAGAGAAGTATACAGACTGGGAGAGAAGTATACAGACTGGGAGAAGTATACAGACTGGGAGAAGTATACAGACTGGGAGAGAAGTATACAGACTGGGAGAGAAGTATACAGACTGGGAGAGAAGTATACAGACTGGGAGAAGTATACAGACTGGGAGAAGTATACAGACTGGGAGAGAAGTATACAGACTGGGAGAGACGTATACAGACAGGGAGAGAAGTATACAGACTGGGAGAGAAGAATACAGACTTGGAGAAGTATACAGACTGGGAGAAGTATACAGACTGGGAGAGAAGTATACAGACTGAGAGAGAAGTATACAGACTGCGAGAGAAGTATACAGACTGGGAGAGAAGTATACAGACTGGGAGAAGTATACAGACTGGGAGAGAAGTATACAGACTGGGAGAGAAGTATACAGACTGGGAGAGAAGTATACAGACTGGGAGAAGTATACAGACTGGGAGAAGTATACAGACTGGGAGAGAAGTATACAGACTGGAAGAGAAGTATACAGACTGGGAGAAGTATACAGACTGGGAGAGAAGTATACAGACTGGGAGAGAAGTATACAGACTGGGAGAGAAGTATACAGACTGGGAGAGAAGTATACAGACTGGGAGAGAAGTATACAGACTGGGAGAAGTATACAGACTGGGAGAAGTATACAGACTGGGAGAGAAGTATACAGACTGGGAGAGAAGTATACAGACTGGGAGAGAAGTATACAGACTGGGAGAGAAGTATACAGACTGGGAGAAGTATACAGACTGGGAGAAGTATACAGACTGGGAGAGAATTATACAGACTGGGAGAGAAGTATACAGACTGGGAGAGAAGTATACAGACTGGGAGAAGTATACAGACTGGGAGAAGTATACAGACTGGGAGAGAAGTATACAGACTGGGAGAGAAGTATACAGACTGGGAGAGAAGTATACAGACTGGGAGAAGTATACAGACTGGGAAAGAAGTATACAGACTGGGAGAGAAGTATACAGACTGGGAGAGAAGTATACAGACTGGGAGAGAAGTATACAGACTGGGAGAGAAGTATACAGACTGGGAGAGAAGTATACAGACTGGGAGAAGTATACAGACTGGGAGAGAAGTATACAGACTGGGAGAAGTATACAGACTGGGAGAAGTATACAGACTGGGAGAGAAGTATACAGACTGGGAGAGAAGTATACAGACTGGGAGAAGTATACAGACTGGGAGAGAAGTATACAGACTAGGAGAGAAGTATACAGACTGGGAGAGAAGTATACAGACTGGGAGAGAAGTATACAGACTGGGAGAGAAGTATACAGACTGGGAGAAGTATACAGACTGGGAGAAGTATACAGACTGGGAGAGAAGTATACAGACTGGGAGAGAAGTATACAGACTGGGAGAGAAGTATACAGACTGGGAGAGAAGTATACAGACTGGGAGAAGTATACAGACTTGGAGAAGTATACAGACTGGGAGAAGTATACATACTGGGAGAGAAGTATACAGACTGGGAGAGAAGTATACAGACTGGGAGAAGTATACAGACTGGGAGAGAAGTATACAGACTGGGAGAGAAGTATACAGACTGGGAGAGAAGTATACAGACTGGGAGAAGTATACATACTGGGAGAGAAGTATACAGACTGGGAGAGAAGTATACAGACTGGGAGAAGTATACAGACTGGGAGAGAAGTATACAGACAGGGAGAGAAGTATACAGACTGGGAGAGAAGTATACAGACTGGGAGAGAAGTATACAGACTGGGAGAAGTATACAGACTGGGAGAGAAGTATACAGACTGGGAGAGTATACAGACAGGGAGAGAAGTATACAGACTGGGAGAGAAGTATACAGACTGGGAGAGTATACAGACAGGGAGAGAAATAATATATGGAGAAAAAATATGTAAATGTCGACTTTATTATAACAATGTATACAAGAGGCAGTCAAAACTGTAACATCAATCAACTAACAACAACAAAAATGTATGACCAATAGCCTATGATCTGTGACATCGATCTTTGAACTAAGGAATATAGGTCTGGTTCACGATCTTCTATTTCTAGCTACAAATACTAGCCATATATTTCCCCATTAACAAGAATATGCCTTACCTGGCGTGTTATTGCGACACCTTTACATTCCCAGGTAAATAATAGACCATACAAGACAAGGTATGTATTCTAGGCTATATAACCAGGTGTTTGTCAAGCTTTATGTTGTTTATGTTGTAAACATATTTATATACTCTTGAAGCAGACATTCATATCACAGATTAGGCAAGCATGGTAAAAACTGGCAGACATTCATATCACAGATGAGACAAATAAGAATTCATATTTGCAGACTTTTATATAACACATGAGACAACGATGACAATGTCAGAGCCTCGTGTATCCTTCACATGAGACAACAATGACAATGTCAGAGCCTTGTGTATCCTTCATTATTTGCGGGATTTTAAAGACACCGCTGTCGCATGATACAAGACAATGATATTCCTGTAATGGAAACATTGGTGGGACTCTCTGCCATTGATTCTCAAGTATCTGAATCAGTCCATGCAGAATTGCTGGATGTGGTTGATGATGTTTAGCTTGTCTTACAGCGCGTTCCAATCATGCCCTATAGGATTCATATGAGGATTGATTGCCAGTCAATCCATTCTAGCGACAGCCGTTTGTTGCTGGAAAACAATTATTGCACGAAAACTTGAAATCTCATCTTGAAGGACTGCTATTGTGCTGAATAACTTTCAGTGTTGCGACGGTAAGAGGAGGTAGAATCGCATCACCCAGCAGTCACAACTACATGATGAGGGAGGGGGTTCTGTGGAGTAAACGAATGCCTCCCCACACCGTCATTGATCCCCTATCATATCATTTACGTTCGAGTACCGCAACATCAGCTTAGCCTTGACCACGACGCCGCCACATCCTGATTCGTCTATATGTCTGCTCCAAGGAAAACCGGGACACAAACTGTGAACATTAGGTTACCGTGGCTGTCGCTAATATACGTTCAGCATACGCCATGTTAAACCAGCTGCTCTGTGGGCAGTATACGCCATGTTAAACCAGCTGCTCTGTGGGCAGTATACGCCATGTTAAACCAGCTGCTCTGTGGGCAGTATACGCCATGTTAAACCAGCTGTTCTGTGGGCAGTATACGCCATGTTAAACCAGCTGTTCTGTGGGCAGCATACGCCATGTTAAACCAGCTGCTCTGTGGGCAGTATACGCCATGTTAATCCAGCTGCTCTGTGGGCAGTATACGCCATGTTAAACCAGCTGCTCTGTGGGCAGTATACGCCATGTTAAACCAGCTGTTCTGTGGGCAGTATACGCCATGTTAAACCAGCTGTTCTGTGGGCAGCATACGCCATGTTAAACCAGCTGCTCTGTGGGCAGTATACGCCATGTTAAACCAGCTGCTCTGTGGGCAGTATACGCCATGTTAAACCAGCTGCTCTGTGGGCAGTATACGCCATGTTAAACCAGCTGCTCTGTGGGCAGTATACGCCATGTTAAACCAGCTGCTCTGTGGGCAGTATACGCCATGTTAAACCAGCTGTTCTGTGGGCAGCATACGCCATGTTAAACCAGCTGTTCTGTGGGCAGTATACGCCATGTTAAACCAGCTGCTCTGTGGGCAGCACTCAGGTGTTAACTGATGGACACCAAGCATGAAGGTTGACATCGTGAAAGCGATTGCAAATAGTTTTATCACTATCTGCAGTGTTGGTAACATCTCTGAGAGACTGTCTACAGTGTTGGTAACATCTCTGAGAGACGGTCTACAGTGTTGGTAACATCTCTGAGAGACTGTCTACAGTGTTGGTAACATCTTTAAGAGACGGTCTACAGTGTTGGTAACATCTCTGAGAGACTGTCTACAGTGTTGGTAACATCTCTGAGAGACGGTCTACAGTGTTGGTAACATCTATGAGAGACTGTCTACAGTGTTGGTAACATCTCTGAGAGACTGTCTACAGTGTTGGTAACATCTCTGAGAGACTGTCTACAGTGTTGGTAACATCTCTGGGATACTGTCTACAGTGTTGGTAACATCTCTGGGAGACTGTCTACAGTGTTGGTAACATCTCTGAGAGACTGTCTACAGTGTTGGTAACATCTCTGAGAGACTGTCTACAGTGTTGGTAATATCTCTGAGAGACTGTCTACAGTGTTGGTAACATCTCTGGGAGACTGTCTACAGTGTTGGTAACATCTCTGGGAGACTGTCTACAGTGTTGGTAACATCTCTGGGAGACTGTCTACAGTGTTGGTAACATCTCTGGGAGACTGTCTACAGTGTTGGTAACATCTCTGGGAGACTGTCTACAGTGTTGATAACATCTCTGGGAGACTGTCTACAGTGTTGGTAACATCTCTGGGAGACTGTCTACAGTGTTGGTAACATCTCTGGGAGACTGTCTACAGTGTTGGTAACATCTCTGGGAGACTGTCTACAGTGTTGGTAACATCTCTGGGAGACTGTCTACAGTGTTGGTAACATCTCTGGGAGACTGTCTACAGTGTTGGTAACATCTCTGAGAGACTGTCTACAGTGTTGGTAACATCTCTGGGAGACTGTCTACAGTGTTGGTAACATCTCTGGGAGACTGTCTACAGTGTTGGTAACATCTCTGGGAGACTGTCTACAGTGTTGGTAACATCTCTGGGAGACTGTCTACAGTGTTGGTAACATCTCTGGGAGACTGTCTACAGTGTTGGTAACATCTCTGGGAGACTGTCTACAGTGTTGGTAACATCTCTGGGAGACTGTCTACAGTGTTGGTAACATCTCTGGGAGACTGTCTACAGTGTTGGTAACATCTCTGGGAGACTGTCTACAGTGTTGGTAACATCTCTGAAGAAATGTCTGATAACATTTGCATTTGCTGTTCTCTGTTTCTGCTTTACTTTACATTGAGCGATCTTCTTATAAAGACACTTTTCTCAGTACATTTCCAGCACTAGTCTCTCTCTCTCATTTCCAGCACTAGTCTCTCTCTCTCATTTCCAGCACTAGTCTCTCTCTCTCATTTCCAGCACTAGTCTCTCTCTCTCATTTCCAGTACTAGTCTCTCTCTCATTTCCAGCACTAGTCTCTCTCTCATTTCCAGCACTAGTCTCTCTCCCATTTCCAGCACTAGTCTCTCTCTCATTTCCAGCACTAGTCTCTCTCTCATTTCCAGCACTAGTCTCTCTCTCATTTCCAGCACTAGTCTCTCTCTCTCATTTCCAGCACTAGTCTCTCTCTATTTCCAGCACTAGTCTCTCTCTCATTTCCAGCACTAGTCTCTCTCTCATTTCCAGCACTAGTCTCTCTCTCATTTCCAGCACTAGTCTCTCTCTCATTTCCAGCACTAGTCTCTCTCTCATTTCCAGCACTAGTCTCTCTCTCATTTCCAGCACTAGTCTCTCTCTCATTTCCAGCACTAGTCTCTCTCTCATATGAAGCACTAGTCTCTCTCTCATATGCAGCACTAGTCTCTCTCTCATTTCCAGCACTAATCTCTCTCTCGTATCCAGCACTAGTCTCTCTCATTTCCAGCAATAGTCTCTCTCTCATTTCCAGCACTAGTCTCTCTCTCATTTCCAGCACTAGTCTCTCTCTCATTTCCAGCACTAGTCTCTCTCTCACATGCAGCACTAGTCTCTCTCTCATATGCATCACTAGTCCAGACCAGCACTAGTCTCTCTCTCACATGCGGCACTAGTCTCTCTCTCATATGCAGCACTAGTCTCTCTCTCATATGCATCACTAGTCTCTCTCTCATATGCAGCACTAGTCTCTCTCTCATATGCAGCACTAGTCTCTCTCTCATATGCATCACTAGTCCAGACCAACACTAGTCTCTTTCTCACATGCAGCACTGGTCTCTCTCACATGCGGCACTAGTCTTTCTCACATGCAGCACTAGTCTCTCTCACATTCAGCACTAGTCTCTCACATTCAGCACTAGTCTTTCTCACATGCAGCACTAGTCTCTCTCACATTCAGCACTAGTCTCTCTCACATTCAGCACTAGTCTTTCTCACATGCAGCACTAGTCTCTCTCACATTCAGCACTAGTCTCTCTCACATTCAGCACTAGTCTTTCTCACATGCAGCACTAGTCTCTCACATGCAGCATTAGTCTCTCTCTCACATGCAGCACTAGTCCAGACCAGCACTAGTCTCTCTCACACATGCAGCACTAGTCTCTCTCACACATGCAGCACTAGTCTCTCACACATGCAGCACTAGTCTCTCACATGCAGCACTAGTCTTTCTCACATGCAGCACTAGTCTCTCACATGCAGCACTAGTCTCTCTCTCTCTCATATGCATCACTAGTCCAGACCAGCACTAGTCTCTCCCTCACATGCAGCACTAGTCTCTCTCTCACATGCAGCACTAGTCTCTCCCTCACATGCAGCACTAGTCTCTCTCTCACATGCAGCACAATGTTGTAGATGAGCAGGCTGTGTTTCATTCCCCGGTATCAGTAAAAACACTCAGCATCTGGTGTCTCAGCTGCATTTATGTTCAGCATGTTTGCTCAATTTAACACTATTCACACGATCTGTTGGTGGTCCTAGCTTGCTCAGTTTAACACTATTCACACGTTCTGTTGGTGGTCTTAGCTTGCTCAGTTTAACATTATTCACCCGATCTGTTGGTGGTCCTAGCTTGCTCAGTTTAACACTATTCACACGATCTGTTGGTGGTCCGTGCTTGTTGAGTGTAACACTATTCACACGATCTGTTGGTGGTCCTAGCTTGCTCAGTTTAACACTATTCACACGATCAGTTGGTGGTCCGTGCTTGTTGAGTGTAACACTATTCACACGATCTGTTGGTGGTCCTAGCTTGCTCAGTTTAACACTATTCACACGATCAGTTGGTGGTCCGTGCTTGTTGAGTGTAACACTATTCACACGATCTGTTGGTGGTCCTAGCTTGCTCAGTTTAACACTATTCACACGATCTGTTGGTGGTCCGTGCTTGTTGAGTGTAACACTATTCACACGATCTGTTGGTGGTCCGTGCTTGTTGAGCATTATTCACACGATCTGCTGGTGGCCCGTGCAGCAAATATTAAATATTTTTTGTTGGATGAAACAATGTCGGATTATTTGGTCATAGAATATCAAGTTTAAAAAAAAATATTTTGTTTATATTCACCTCCTCTTTCAGAACTTGTTCAGAACGTTTTTGGAAAATTGTATATATATCTCCCAGTAAAGCACATGTGAGTACATTGCTGTAATTATATTTATTGAGAAGGGGGTAGCTAAAAACCTCGACTCAGACAAACATATTGACGTAGTAGTGCTATATTATAGGTACTCAGCCA
This sequence comes from Meghimatium bilineatum, assembly GCA_034231615.1. Classification (NCBI taxonomy): domain Eukaryota; kingdom Metazoa; phylum Mollusca; class Gastropoda; order Stylommatophora; family Philomycidae; genus Meghimatium; species Meghimatium bilineatum. Next base: position 104,146,130 of record CM067322.1, on the reverse strand, counting down.
CGATGTTCTGACTCAGCCACGATGTTCGGACTCAGCCACGATGTTCTGACTCTGCCACGGTATTTTGACTCAGCTAACATTCAACTACTTACTGTAAACATCAAGATCATGTACCCAGACTGTGACAGTAAGATCATGTACCCAGACTGTGACAGTAAGATCATGTACCCAGACTGTGACAGTAAGATCATGTACCCAGACTGTGACAGTAAGAAAGGAAATAACTGTGATGTCCTTGAAGCACAGTTTGGATTTATTGCTAATCTTGTTTCATTGTTTTCTCGTTGACATCCACGTCAAGACATAAAATAAAACAAACAAATAGAGTAACCTTGAGCTCATTCTCAGCACGAACATCGTCATCCACAAGTTTTTAAATTGAGAAAATGATAAAAGTTTTTGATTGAAGTCAACGTTTCAAGAATTGACCTTCTTAAGAAACATTGTGATAATGTCATTTGTTGGATTGTAGTGTGTGTCTAAACATTTGAAATATGATTGTTCAATGGTCCGGCTCTGTGGTGAAGTGGTACACATCGCATCTATGACGGCCAAGGTAACGAGTTCGATCCTCGTCACAGGTAATTGTGCATCCGAACCGTTCAGAAAGCAATAGCAAACTAATGAACTTATTTATATTTCCTAGAAAATCACCAGAGCCAACACATGCTGGGTTGATAGCTACGTCCAGAATAATTACTAATATGTATTACCCTCCCTAGATATGCTACCAATTTGATGTAAATTTGTTACAAATTGTTTTTTGTTACAAAATATTTGTTGGACAAGTCGAAATAATTTATTAAAATAAAGTAAATAATGTCTAAGAATTTCACAAATTATTGCTTGGCCAGAAGCATGAAAAGTGTGGCCAGAAGCATGAAAAGTGTGCTCTTATTTCAAAATGAAAACATTTCATGTTGGTAACAGACCAATTTCAGTTCCAGGGGAGGAAACCTCGCAAACTTCTGGAAAATAAACATCAACAACCTAGAACAGTTTGTTCAATTTTAACATTATGTTGACTGAGATACGACACTGATCATTGGTCAGCTTTGTGTGGTTGGCCAATGGCAAACACGGAAAATGTCGAACCAATCAAGATAAATTACCTCTGTTTAAGAGCAGGGCTGTTCTATAGCAGGACTTACTTCACAACTGTTAGTTGTACGTCTTGAGTTGGCAAAATATGTGTACGTCTTGAGTTGGCAAAATATTTGTACGTCTTGAGTTGGCAAAATATTTGTACGTCTTGAGTTGGCAAAATATTTGTACGTCTTGAGTTGGCAAAATATTTGTACGTCTTGAGTTGGCAAAATATTTGTACGTCTTGAGTTGGCAAAATATTTGTACGTCTTGAGTTGGCAAAATATTTGTACGTCTTGAGTTGGCAAAATATTTGTACGTCTTGAGTTGGCAAAATATTTGTACGTCTTGAGTTGGCAAAATAATTGTACGTCTTGAGTTGGCAAAATATGTGTACGTCTTGAGTTGGCAAAATAATTGTACGTCTTGAGTTGGCAAAATATGTGTACGTCTTGAGTTGGCAAAATATGTGTACGTCTTGAGTTGGCAAAATAATTGTACGTCTTGAGTTGGCAAAATATGTGTACGTCTTGAGTTGGCAAAATATGTGTACGTCTTGAGTTGGCAAAATAATTGTACGTCTTGAGTTGGCAAAATATGTGTACGTCTTGAGTTGGCAAAATATTTGTACGTCTTGAGTTGGCAAAATATTTGTACGTCTTGAGTTGGCAAAATATGTGTACGTCTTGAGTTGGCAAAATATTTGTACGTCTTGAGTTGGCAAAATATTTGTGCGTCTTGAGTTGGCAAAATATTTGTACGTCTTGAGTTGGCAAAATATTTGTACGTCTTGAGTTGGCAAAATATTTGTACGTCTTGAGTTGGCAAAATATTTGTACGTCTTGAGTTGGCAAAATATTTGTACGTCTTGAGTTGGCAAAATATTTGTACGTCTTGAGTTGGCAAAATATTTGTACGTCTTGAGTTGGCAAAATATTTGTACGTCTTGAGTTGGCAAAATATTTGTACGTCTTGAGTTGGCAAAATATTTGTACGTCTTGAGTTGGCAAAATATTTGTACGTCTTGAGTTGGCAAAATATTTGTACGTCTTGAGTTGGCAAAATATTTGTACGTCTTGAGTTGGCAAAATAATTGTACGTCTTGAGTTGGCAAAATATGTGTACGTCTTGAGTTGGCAAAATATGTGTACGTCTTGAGTTGGCAAAATAATTGTACGTCTTGAGTTTGCAAAATATGTGTACGTCTTGAGTTGGCAAAATATTTGTACGTCTTGCGTTGGCAAAATATTTGTACGTCTTGAGTTGGCAAAATAATTGTACGTCTTGAGTTGGCAAAATATGTGTACGTCTTGAGTTGGCAAAATATGTGTACGTCTTGAGTTGGCAAAATAATTGTACGTCTTGAGTTTGCAAAATATGTGTACGTCTTGAGTTGGCAAAATATTTGTACGTCTTGCGTTGGCAAAATATTTGTACGTCTTGAGTTGGCAAAATTTAGTAATTTAATAAAGTTTCGACTACCATGTCCTGTAGAATAATTACGCAATACATGTTACAAACAAATATTTATAACAAGAGGTAGGCAGAGATACAAGTGGGATAGTAACATCACAAGATGGACAGGTTACAGTCTAGCAGAGTGCATCACCAAAACAGGAGACACGGATGTTGGAGGTCTGTTGCAGCCAACCTTTTTCTGCGGCGACAGCACTTGATGATGATGAATCATCTATCTGACATAGGACATTGCTCCTGTGTTGCTGGTCCCGAAAAGAGAACATAGAAAATTAACACAGAGTACCTTCATGCACATCATAAGAGGCGATTACGGAGACTATGGGGTAGAGTTAGCTGCCACATTCTATATAGGGTCAAAGTGACTCAGATACCATGCTGAAGTTGGATGTATTATGCCGAAATGTGCAAATATATGAGTGAAGCTGTAAAACATGACAAAACGCATTCCATTATCTGGACCACAATTAGCTCATCTGCAGGAGTTCCTGGACCACAATTTGCTCATCTGCAGGAGTTCCTGGACCACAATGTGCTCATCTGCAGGAGTTCCTGGACCACAATTTGCTCATCTGCAGGAGTTTGAGAATGAATGAACATGAGGAAGTCATCGGAAATATACAAGGGCTACAAGGCGCAGGCATATATATAAATAAAGTAATATGTTCAGGTCAATGGAGGATCGAACACAAACCTCATGCATTTCTTGACACCTGTGAGAATAGGACAAATATTGTCCATGTTTCTTCGACACTTCTGTTACGATATATATATCACATGTTTACAAATATCATCTGCCCTTCATCTATACACGTTCTCATATTCCTGCAGATGAACAAGATATAGTCTAGAGACATCAATAAATTCTGTCATGGTTAACATCTCGGATGTTGTTTAGCGCGACACATCGGATTTGAGTACATTTTTTTAAAACTCTGAGCCACAGGCAAATTTACTCCCAACCCCCTTAATCGTGTATTACGTTATGCATTGCAAACGATAGTGTTTCAATTCGCTACTTGCTTGGTACACACACTGGGTGTACACGTTTTGATTTTGAGTATTGCAAGTCACCATGTTAATATTGACTAAATGCTCAACATAAGGGTTGACTTGTACAAGCTTACAACATAAGGGTTGAGTTGTACAAGCTTACAAATGTTGCGTTATTACCGCTGGTGATAGTAGCAATGAAGCTTACAGATGTTGGGTATTTACATGAATGGTAGAAACAATACAGATTCTGCTACCAAAATTGAAGATCGCATACACCGCTAAATAATGCTGCAACACGATGTCAAACATCAGATACAAATATTGCAAGCAAGAGATTTCAAACATCAGATACAAATATTGCAAGCAAGAGATTTCAAACATCAGATACAAATATTGCAAGCAAGAGATTTCAAACATCAGATACAAATATTGCAAGCAAGAGATGTCAAACATCAGATACAAATATTGCAAGCAAGAGATTTCAAACATCAGATACAAATATTGCAAGCAAGAGATGTCAAACATCAGATACAAATATTGCAAGCAAGAGATGTCAAACATCAGATACAAATATTGCAAGCAAGAGATGTCAAACATCAGATACAAATATTGCAAGCAAGAGATGGCAAACATCAGATACAAATATTGCAAGCAAGAGATTTCAAACATCAGATACAAATATTGCAAGCAAGAGATTTCAAACTATTGATAAAAAATGATTTTACACATGGTAAAGAAATGTATATTCCAAATGTCTGGTTTACACAACTGACAACAAAACATGATTTACTGTTAAAGATGAAATCTGACGGAATCACGTCCAACAAACCCAAAAAAACCATGCAGTATGTTCTTAGTGCAGACTGATACTTTCTACTATTGGACGCAACACAATAATCAGCCCCCGATATCCGACATAATACACACGACAGACCTCTTGTTTGATTGTATCGACTAAATCCTCCGGTGTTTCACATCGTCCTTCACCTGACGGCAATGACTACATACCTGCGATATTTGCGACACTGTTCACCTGTCAATGTATTACGCAATAAAACTTCTGTCAGATTTCTTTAGCAAATCCTCGGCACAGGATTACGCGTCCTCTCACGCACATACATCAATCTCTTCCGTTTTCTCGTGATATCTCAGACATTGATCACAGATTTCTCACATTCACATTTCACGCATCTAATCCACGTCTGCAAACATCTTCCTCATCACTTTCCTAAAAAAACTCAATCAATTTCTTCTAGAGTTTCCAAATTCATCTTTGAAAATAATTTAGCACTGAGTTATCAACATTATTTTAAGTCAACTGGATACTGTCTAATGTACTATTGGTACAGCCTCCGTCAGTCACGCCATTACATGACATCAGACATAATCACATATAATCCACTGATTATTCATTCTCCTAACACTAGACAAACTATTTGTTAAACATCCTGGTACAGGACAACAGTAGGACACATCATTGAATCGCAGGACGTATCAACTGTGTTCATTAAAGTCTGTCATCTTACTGCAGTAACCAGAGTTGAACATATTACTTCACTAACATTAGTTAAACATACTACTGCAGTAACTTTAGTTGAAATATTACTGCAGTAACCAGACTGAAGTTATTACTGCAGTAACTTGAATTCAATATATTACTTGGTAAAATGTACATATGTCTTGTCAAAATTATTTTCCCTAATGTACGCATTGATCACCTGCCCATATACCTAGAAGATACAGTTCATGAAAAAGAACCAGCCGGGAACATAAAGAAATGTACTACTGGGAACATACAGAAATGTACTACTGGGAACATAAAGAAATGTACTACTGGGAACATAAAGAAATGTACTACTGGGAACATAACGAAATATTCCACCGAGACACATAAAGAACGTGAGAATGACATTTTTTTTATCTAGTAGTAACATTGACATGGACATATTGTCTAGTAGGAACATTGACATGGACATATTGTCTAGTAGGAACATTGACATGGACATATTGTCTAGTAGGAACATTGACATGGACATATTGTCTAGTAGATACATTGACATGGACATATTGTCTAGTAGTAACATTGACATGGACATATTGTCTAGTAGTAACATTGACATGGACATATTGTCTAGTAGATACATTGACATGGACATAATGTCTAGTAGATACATTGACATGGACATATTGTCTAGTAGATACATTGACATGGACATATTGTCTAGTATTAACATTGACATGGACATATTGTCTAGTAGTAATATTGACATGGACATATTGTCTAGTAGTAACGTTGACATGGACATATTGTCTAGTAGTAACATTGACATGGACATATTGTCTAGTAGATACATTGACATGGAGATATTGTCTAGTAGATACATTGACATGGACATATTGTCTAGTAGGAACATTGACATGGACATATTGTCTAGTAGATACATTGACATGGACATATTGTCTAGTAGTAACATTGGCATGGACATATTGTACAGTAGGAACATTGACATGGACATATTGTCTAGTGGTAACATTGACATGGACATATTGTCTAGTAGTAACATTGACATGGACATATTGTATAGTAGTAACATTGACATGGACATATTGTCTAGTAGGAAAATTGACATGGACATATTGTATAGTAGTAACATTGACATGGACATATTGTCTAGTAGTAACATTGACATGGACATATTGTATAGTAGTAACATTGACATGGACATATTGTCTAGTAGTAACATTGACATGGACATATTGTCTAGTAGATACATTGCCATGGACATATTGCCTAGTAGTAACATTGACATGGACATATTGTATAGTAGTAACATTGACATGGACATATTGTCTAGTAGTAACATTGACATGGACATATTGTCTAGTAGTAACATTGACATGGACATATTGTATAGTAGTAACATTGACATGGACATATTGTCTAGTAGTAACATTGACATGGACATATTGTCTAGTAGTAACATTGACATGGACATATTGTCTAGTAGGAACATTGACATGGACATATTGTCTAGTAGTAACATTGACATGGACATATTGTATAGTAGGAACATTGACATGGACATATTGTCTAGTAGTAACATTGACATGAACATATTGTCTAGTAGTAACATTGGCATGGACATATTGTATAGTAGGAACATTGACATGGACATATTGTCTAGTAGTAACATTGCCATGAACATATGGTATAGTAGTAACATTGACATGGACATATTGTCTAGTAGTAACATTGACATGGACATATTGTCTAGTAGTAACATTGACATGGACATATTGTCTAGTAGTAACATTGACATGGACATATTGTCTAGTAGTAACATTGACATGGACATATTGTCTAGTAGGAGCTTGGACATATTGTCTAGTAGGAGCTTGGACATATTGTCTAGTAAGAACATTGACATGTATATATTGTCTAGTAGATACATTGACATGTATATATTGTCTAGTAGTAACATTGACATGGACATATTGTCTAGTAGTAACATTGACATGGACATATTGTCTAGTAGGAACATTGACATGGACATATTGTCTAGTAGATACATTGACATGGACATATTGTCTAGTAGTAACATTGACATGGACATATTGTCTAGTAGTAACATTGACATGGACATATTGTCTATTAGATACATTGACATGGACATATTGTCTAGTAGTAACATTGACATGGACATATTGTCTAGTAGTAATATTGACATGGACATATTGTCTAGTAGTAACGTTGACATGGACATATTGTATAGTAGTAACATTGACATGGACATATTGTCTAGTAGTAACATTGACATGGACATATTGTATAGTAGTAACATTGACATGGACATATTGTCTAGTAATAACATTGACATGGACATATTGTCTAGTAGATACATTGCCATGGACATATTGTCTAGTAGTAACATTGACATGGACATATTGTATAGTAGTAACATTGACATGGACATATTGTCTAGTAGTAACATTGACATGGACATATTGTCTAGTAGTAACATTGACATGGACATATTGTATAGTAGTAACATTGACATGGACATATTGTCTAGTAGTAACATTGACATGGACATATTGTCTAGTAGTAACATTGACATGGACATATTGTCTCGTAGGAACATTGACATGGACATATTGTCTAGTAGTAACATTGACATGGACATATTGTATAGTAGGAACATTGACATGGACATATTGTCTAGTAGTAACATTGACATGAACATATTGTCTAGTAGTAACATTGGCATGGACATATTGTATAGTAGGAACATTGACATGGACATATTGTCTAGTAGTAACATTGCCATGAACATATTGTATAGTAGTAACATTGACATGGACATATTGTCTAGTAGTAACATTGACATGGACATATTGTCTAGTAGTAACATTGACATGGACATATTGTCTAGTAGTAACATTGACATGGACATACTGTCTAGTAGTAACATTGACATGGACATATTGTCTAGTAGGAGCTTGGACATATTGTCTAGTAGGAGCTTGGACATATTGTCTAGTAGGAACATTGACATGTATATATTGTCTAGTAGATACATTGACATGTATATATTGTCTAGTAGTAACATTGACATGGACATATTGTCTAGTAGTAACATTGACATGGACATATTGTCTAGTAGGAACATTGACATGGACATATTGTCTAGTAGATACATTGACATGGACATATTGTCTAGTAGTAACATTGACATGGACATATTGTCTAGTAGTAACATTGACATGGACATATTGTCTAGTAGTAACATTGACATGGACATATTGTCTAGTAGTAACATTGACTTGGACATATTGTCTAGTAGTAACATTGACATGGACATATTGTCTAGTAGTAACATTGACATGGACATATTGTCTAGTAGATACATTGACATGGGCATATTGTCTAGTAGGAGCTTGGACATATTGTCTAGTAGGAACATTGACATGTATATATTGTCTAGTAGATACATTGAGATGTATATATTGTCTAGTAGATACATTGACATGGACATATTGTCTAGTAGATAAATTGACATGGACATATTGTCTAGTAGTAACATTGACATGGACATATTGTCTAGTAGTAACATTGACATGGACATATTGTCTAGTAGTAACATTGACATGGACATATTGTCTAGTAGTAACATTGACATGGACATATTGTCTAGTAGTAACATTGACATGTATATATTGTCTAGTAGGAGCTTGGACATATTGTCTAGTAGGAACATTGACATGTATATATTGTCTAGTATGAACATTGACATGTATATATTGTCTAGTAGGAACATTGACATGTATATATTGTCTAGTAGATACATTGACATGTATATATTGTCTAGTAGGAACATTGACATGTATATATTGTCTAGTAGATACATTGACATGTACCTATTGTCTATTAGGAGCTTGGACATATTGTCTAGTAGGAGCATTGACATATTGTCTAGTAGGAACATTGACATGTTGTCTAGTAGGAACATTGACATGTTGTCTAGTAGGAACATTGACATGTTGTCTAGTAGGAACATTGACATGTTGTCTAGTAGGAACATTGACATGTTGTCTAGTAGGAACATTGACATGTTGTCTAGTAGGAACATTGACATGTTGTCTAGTAGGAACATTGACATGTTGTCTAGTAGGAACATTGACATGTTTTCTAGTAGGAACATTGACATGGACATATTTTCTAGTAGGAACATTGACATGGACATATTGTCTAGTAGGAACATTGACATATTTTCTAGTAGAAACATTGACATGGACATATTGATTGCTGAGACATCGTAAGATGTGCTCAAATTAGACGAACATTAGGAGGGTATTGCCGATTGTGTAAAGTGTACATAGTAAAGTCAAGTAACCCACATCATTTATTATTGCCGTAAAGGGTGTGATATGTTCGCTATCTCACGTTTAATTGGCTCTGCAAATGAGGGCGGTAGCCATCTCCTCTCCGTTCCAGTGTTTACTTCCCAACTTAATCGGGTACCTATTTAAGGCTGGTTCGCCCCGGAGCCGTTGCGATCTGAAAAATATTTCCGTTCCAAATAGGAAATGAACCCATGACCTCTTGCGCTACGAGGTTCCATATGTACATATCTGTGTATATATGTATTGTCGATTGTGTGAAGTGTAGATATGTATTGTCGATTATGTAAAGTGTAGATATGTATTGTCGATTGTGTAAAGTGTAGATATGTATTGCTGATTGTGCAAAGTATAGATATGTATCGTGGAATGTGTAAAGTGTAGATATGTATTGTTGATTGTGTGTAGATTTGATATCTCTTCTCTGTTGATTGACTGAAGGTGACTGTTTGACCACAGACAAATAGTTATAACATGGAGTCCCGTTGTATGTTTCTATTTAAGAAAGAAAAATAGAAAGAAATTGTTCAAACAAGTGAATGAAAGAAAATTTGAGAAACACAAGTTGTCAAGATCAAATTAAAGTTTGTAATGGTGTGACATGGAGAGAAATGTACAAATATTCAGTCATGATGTCATGCCAATGACATACTTTCATCTGCCAGATGACATGTCGTGATTAATATGGATGTTGTGTTGGATATGGGGCTAGCATAGGTGATGATTAGGATGTAAGGGGAGGGGGTGTATTGGTGGCGGAATCACCGGATGTAAACAGATAATATCATTAGAGGTGGAGAAATAGAGATAAGTAAAAATGTGAATTATTAGACATTTAATTATTAGGGGACATAGATGGTCGACAGTGCTGTAGGTAGATGGTCGACAGTGCTGTAGGTAGATGGTCGACAGTGCTGTAGGTAGATGGTCGACAGTGCTGTAGGTAGATGGTCGACAGTGCTGTAGGTAGATGGTCGACAGTGCTGTAGGTAGATGGTCGACAGTGCTGTAGGTAGATGGTCGATATATCAAGGATAATAGATCAAAAGCTCAAAAGAGATACAGGACTCAATTTATTGATCTCGAATCACCCCATACGTAGTCCGTCCCGCTCAACGATGCGGCACATCGCATGCCACAGTACCACTCACAGCACGTAATTCCGTAGCTTAAAAAAATCCACCTTATCAACAGTGAGATTTGAACCCGCGACTTCTTTTGTAATGAACGGCTTCGAGACTGACGTGTGCACCACATGTAAGAGAAATATGAAAACATCCTATCAGACTGAGAAAGAACACATAGGAAGATGAGAACATGCTACTAGATTGTGAGAAAATAAACGAGACAATAACATGGGTATAATTCAGTTGACCATCTCCAGGGACGAAGACCACAAAAGACAGACTGAGAAAACGACAGCCCTCAAACTTCTGATGTTGACAACCACACCTGATTAAGACAGCTCTCAAACTTCTGATGTTGACAACCACACCTGATTAAGACAGCTCTCAAACTTCTGATGTTGACAACCACACCTGATTAAGACAGCTCTCAAACTTCTGATGTTGACAACCACACCTGATTAAGACAGCTCTCAAACTTCTGATGTTGACAACCACACCTGATTAAGACAGCTCTCAAACTTCTGATGTTGACAACCACACCTGATTAAGACAGCTCTCAAACTTCTGATGTTGACAACCACACCTGATTAAGACAGCTCTCAAACTTCTGATGTTGACAACCACACCTGATTAAGACAGCCCTCAAACTTCTGATGTTGACAACCACACCTGATTAAGACAGCCCTCAAACTTTTGATGTTGACAACCACACCTGATTAAGACAGCTCTCAAACTTCTGATGTTGACAACCACACCTGATTAAGACAGCTCTCAAACTTCTGATATTGACAACCACACCTGATTAAGGCAGCCCTCAGACTTCTGATGTTGACAACCACACCTGATTAAGACAGCTCTCAAACTTCTGATGTTGACAACTACACCTGATTAAGACAGCTCTCAAACTTCTGATGTTGACAACCACACCTGATTAAGACAGCTCTCAAACTTCTGATATTGACAACCACACCTGATTAAGGCAGCCCTCAGACTTCTGATGTTGACAACCACACCTGATTAAGGCAGCCCTCAGACTTCTGATGTTGACAACCACACCTGATTAAGGCAGTAATGCAGATGATAATTTCTTAACGGAGCTCCCAAATGGAATTCTTTTTCGCAAATCACGATTTAATGTCTCTTTTGGCATTTCTGTTTACAATAATGGCGAGTAATTTTCAGTTCCATTCTCTGATCTGATTCTATTTTTTCTCAAGTCTTTCTGAGAGCATGTTTCCAAGTTATTCTATGTTCGTTTGCTTATTCATTGTCTCATGTCAACGTGACATGTCAACGTATGTACGAGTTTCTTTCCATTCAAGTATTGCCTGCTTTTTTTCTTACTAATCTATTCAGAAATATTCTGCCTGTCCTTCCATCTATCTACTAATTAAACAATAACTATCTGTATTTCTATCTGTATTTCTATCTGTATTTCTATCTGTATTTCTATCCACATATCGGAACGTTCTCTGACTGTCTTCTATCCATTGAAGGAAACATTCTCTGACTGTCTTCTATCCATTGAAGGAAACATTATCTGACTCTTTCTCTACTAAATTATTCAATTAGTCTGTTTGACCTGACGATGTGTCCATTCATCTATTCAATCTCGGTTTGTACGGATGGTGTTTATTCAATATCTATTCATCTTAGTGTCACATAATAGAGGTGTGGTTACTCTGATAGATGTAATCTGCTACAGATGTGCTGCTACAGATGTGCTGCTACAGGTGTGCTGCTACAGGTGTGCTGCTACAGGTGTGGTTACTCTGATAGATGTAATCTGCTACAGGTGTGCTGCTACAGGTGTGCTGCTACAGGTGTGCTACTACAGGTGTGCTGCTACAGGTGTGGTTACTCTGATAGATGTAATCTGCTACAGGTGTGCTGCTACAGATGTGCTGCTACAGGTGTGCTACTACAGGTGTGCTGCTACAGGTGTGGTTACTCTGATAGATGTAATCTGCTACAGGTGTGCTGCTACAGATGTGCTGCTACAGGTGTGCTGCTACAGGTGTGGTTACTCTGATAGATGTAATATGCTACAGATGTGCTGCTACAGGTGTGCTGTTCCATGGTGGTTAATCTGGTGGTGTCCATACAAGAACTAGAATAAGAAAGTAATTACTCACATACGACATTACAAAAACCACTTTCATTGCTGTATGTTTTCCTGTGAAGGTGTGCAGTTTCTATGTGCTGTGGAAATAAAGGCCGCTTTGCCATAGCAGACGCCGCGACATGTACAGGAAGGATTTTGATTGTACCTCCGAAAGAAAAAGTCCTGTCCCAACTGTGGATTGAAACTGGGAACTTAGGGGTCTGAGAACGGCGTTCTAACCACACGGCCATGAGTTCCACACAAGAACTATCAGAAAAAAAGGAATCGCTCACACAAGAACTAGAATAAGAAAGTAATCACTCATACAGGAACTAGTAAAGTAATAGCTCACACGAGAAATAGCAAAAGAACTTGTAATACGTAAGCAATCACATCACGTTGATTGAGGATTAGGTTTATGTGATCTCGCAGCTCTTTACTTTGTGGAGTAGGATGTATTAGTTCTACCTCCACATTCAACAATAGTTGTATAGTAATGTCCGTTGCAGGATATGTTTATATTGTTATGTATTACTATATACACACTGCATACCTTCCAGTTCCGTTGGCCACCTTCCTTGCAGTTATACCTTCCATGGTCGTTGGCCACCTTCCTTGCAGTTATACCTTCCATGGTCGTTGGCCACATTCCTTTCAGTTATACCTTCTATGGTCGTTGACCACCTTTCTTGCAGTTATACCTTTCATGGTCGTTGACCACCTTCCTTGCAGGTATAATTTCTGAAGGTTCATCTTTTTATAAACATTGAATACTATCAAATAATATGGTCCAAAATAACATGAAAACCTTTTATTACTTTAGTATTAGAATCCTTCCTCCGTATTTAATGTCTACGGCCCTGAAATATCAAAGTTATGTTCATACAAACATAAACAATAGTCCACCTGTAGTTTATTCGTGGCACAGTTATAGTACATCACAAAACAATTGTTATAATAGTGATCTGCTGCTAATGTCAAACATGGTCTGTGACAACATGGTCTGTGACAACATGGTCTGTGACAACATGGTATGTGACAACATGGTCCGTGACAGCCTCTCAGCAGAATACAACTGTTACATATAAAATGGAGTGTCTGAGAAAATATTAAGAAATCAGGACAAGAGTAGGAATACAATCATGTATCGAACATATTGAGAGACAGCAAGTAAAAAGGTTCGGTCACCTTATGAGAATTGTTCGGTCACCTTATGAGAATTGTTCGGTCACCTTATGAGAATTGTTCGGTTACCTTATGAGAATGAGGCCAAACCAAATACCAATAAGAGCATATCACAAACGAATATCCTAATATTGAGCCACAAAAGACAACGAAAACTGTGTGGATTTAAAACATCAAGATAACATTGACCACGCGTTTACTGGACACAACAGAGTCTAACATTGATCACGCGTTTACTGGACACAACAGAGTCTAACATTGACCACGCGTGTACTGGACACAACAGAGTCGACACATCTGGCATTGGAGTGACAACTGAGTCTCCCTTTTCTCCCTATGCTTAACGGAAAGTACGGATACGACATTCACTTAGGGAAAGATAATACACAATAGACACAGCTATCAGGCAGACTATTCATATTAGTTTGTTCGTTTTGTTCCGCAGGCGGCACAGCACATAGGGCAGAGGTTTTGATTCTCCGTGTGTTGCGGTCTGCTGCCTGCAAGCAGCACATAGGGCAGAGGTTTTGATTCTCCATGTGGTGCGGTCCGCTGCCTGCAGGCGGCACAGCACATAGGGCAGAGATTTTGATTCTCCGTGTGTTGCGGTCTGCTGCCTGCAGGCAGCACATAGGGCAGAGGTTTTGATTCTCCATGTGGTGCGGTCCGCTGCCTGCAGGCGGCACAGCACATAGGGCAGAGGTTTTGATTCTCCATGTGTTGCGGTCCGCTGTCTGCAGTCTTAGTTCTTGTATGGTCTTGAAGCCTACTATCTCCCCTTCGTCAAGTATGGTGTTTTTTAGGGTTGTTTTAGGCCTTCCTCATTTTCTTTTACTCTCATGTGCCCACATAAGGGCTTGTTACTTTATTCTAGGACGAGTTGAAAGGACGTAGAGGATTGACTTCACTGTACTAGGTTTCCCATATGTACTCCGTCACTCTCAACGAAGCAGCACGCTGCCTGCCGAGAGTACCACTCATAGCACGTAACTCCGTAGCTTCAAGTGATAATCCACATGGATCTCCGAAAAAATCCACCTTGTAAATAATACGACGCGAGCCGGGTTCGAACTCATGACCTCTTGAACACAAGGCGACACATCTTATCCTCTACGATAGGGATATCTCCAATTTGTATTATGTTATTTTATTCTGTTTTCATCTAGTCTTAAAATGTGACCCAGGTATTTCCATCTGTGTTTTCTTATGATGTTTGAAACATATTCTTGGTGTGTTTTGTTTCTTAATTCATTATTTGTCGATATCGCTCCATTTTATGTTTATCAGTTTCCGGAGACATTTGTTTTAATAGCTGTTTACTTTTTGGTATGTTGCTTGAATTAATTTCCAGCTTTCACTTCTATACGTGAATACAGAGACGATACAGCAGTTGAATAGCTTTAGCTTGGTATTTCTTCCTAGATCTTTTCATTTCCAGATATTAGTTAGTTTAGTGAATGTTCTAGCTGCCACTGTTATGAGTATTTATTTATTTCATTGAGTCTCCGTCAACAAACATTCAAGTAATTACAGTTGGAGACTTTTTCCAGTATTTGGTTGTTGACTGAGATGTTATTTGTTGAACTGGTAAGTTCCATGATTTTTTTTTTGGATGTGTTGATTTGGAGGACAATTAGATCTGCGAGTGTGCATAGTTTGTTGGTTATATCTTGTGTTTGTTGGTTATATCTTGTGTTTGTTGGTTATATCTTGTGTTTGTTGGTTATATCTTGTGTTTGTTGGTTATATCTTGTGTTTGTTGGTTATATCTTGTGTTTGTTGGTTATATCTTGTGTTTGTTGGTTATATCTTGTGTTTGTTGGTTATATCTTGTGTTTGTTGGTTATATCTTGTGTTTGTTGGTTATATCTTGTGTTTGTTGGTTATATCTTGTGTTTGTTGGTTATATCTTGTGTTTGTCGATGAGTGAAGTTTAAGATTGCGATGTCATCTGCAAAAACAAGGTCAGTTAAAGTGCTGTTTTTGATCCTGTAGATGCCCACTTGTTCATCTTGAATGGTTTGAAGTATCATCCAGTCGATGACTATTACAAATAGCATTGGTGATAATAACAGCCCTGTTTCGCTCCTGTGTTGACATTGAACCATTATGAAATGTCTGTTTCTGCTCTTACACAACAGGTAAAGAGCTTTTATGATGTTTATATATTTTATTTGAAATGATAGTTCTTAAGGATTTCCCATAGTGCAGGTCGATTAGTGCAGGTCGATGTATAATGTTGAATGCCTTGTGGAAGTCTATAAAGTTAATTACTAATGACGTTTGAAACTCAGATTTTCTATAATATTTCTAAGAGTGAGTATGTGGTATACACACGAACGGTTAGGTCTAAAGCCGGCTTGTTCTTCTCTAAGTCTTCATATTACAGGAAATGATCAATACTATTCATATATATAACAGGAAATTACCGATACATCATCGAATACATCTCTAACGTAACGATACAGAGAAGCTCAGACGTGATGATTCGCGGCAAGTATCATTTGTCACAATCTGATCAGTCTCAACTGCCAGCCATGAACATACATTTTCCATTTCGCCAAGTTTTTTTGTTGCTGTTTTTGTGTCCAGCTGAGAAATGTTTTAGAGACAGTCTTGACTTATCAGCGTTCGAAATCAAAGCATCAAGCACTTGAAATATTGTAATCATCAAATGTGTCCAGATTTCATCTTAACACATGATTATTCCTCGGCGTTCGTTCTCAAACTCCGGTAGAGTAGCAGGATATAGTCCGGAGAACGGAGTGATTTATTTTATGGTTTACATAATTATAGCAATATCTGCGCCTTTCGACTCAGCATATCCATTCTTAGCGCGGCTCAAATGCGATGTGACCACCTATAGAATGGATCATCCTACTCACTCACAAAACTTCTTTAGTCGCTCTGTCGACAGGCATGACAGGTCACAGTGTTGCCAATCTTTGCTCTCAGATACTCTGAGTCTTCTGACGCATATGCGATCCTTGACATAATTGTACACTCAAATTGTTGGTTCAATTATACATGTTCATTGCTATTCTTCAACATTACATGGACAAAGTCATGACAAGTTGATCAATCAACGGGTGTTCCTGGTAGAAACATTTACTGTAAAGTTGTTCCTGGTAGAAACATTTACTGTACAGGTTTTCCTGGTAGAAACATTTACTGTAAAGGTGTTCCTGGTAGAAACATTTACTGTAAAGGTTTTCCTGGTAGAAACATTTACTGTAAAGGTGTTCCTGGTAGAAACATTTACTGTAAAGGTGTTCCTGGTAGAAACATTTACTGTAAAGGTTTTCCTGGTAGAAACATTTACTGTAAAGGTGTTCCTGGTAGAAACATTTACTGTACAGTTGTTTCTGGTAGAAACATTTACTGTAAAGGTGTTCCTGGTAGAAACATTTACTGTAAAGGTGTTCCTGGTAGAAACATTTACTGTAAAGGTGTTCCTGGTAGAAACATTTACTGTAAAGGTGTTCCTGGTAGAAACATTTACTGTAAAGGTGTTCCTGGTAGAAACATTTACTGTAAAGGTGTTCCTGGTAGAAACATTTACTGTAAAGGTTTTCCTGGTAGAAACATTTACTGTAAAGGTGTTCCTGGTAGAAACATTTACTGTACAGTTGTTTCTGGTAGAAACATTTACTGTAAAGGTGTCCCTGGTAAAACATGTATTGGTGTTCGTGGTAGTAACATTTATTAAAAAGGTGTTTGTGGTAGAAACATTATAAGAGAGTCTGCCATGAAATCATGCCACAATTGAAACATGCACTAGTTGAAACTATTTTCCTCATCTGCATACAGTCTCATACTCCTGCCGGTTTGCAGAATGTATTCCGGAGAATAGAATGCGTTATATCGTTGTCTACATCATGTATGCAATATATGTGTGCCTTTCTTCTCAACGGACACATGATTTCAGGTAACTACCATATGTCTCCGCGACAACATGATTCTAGTTTTCAGCAACTGTTGACTATGTCTTTGATGGCGCAGCTAGTAGCGCTGTGGTTATGTGCTGCATTGATCTTAACCATACTCGAGAACAATTCCACAATTAGCAAGGTGTGTGTGTGTGTGTGTGTGTGTGTGTAGGATGTAGTGTATAGCTAGTGAGAGAAAGAGAGAGAGAGATAGAGAGGACATATATCGTATCTTGACTTTCATATATCTTAAAATAGTCAAATAATCAGATTAAATGTCAGAGAATGATCATTTTAATCACAAAGAACATGATGATGTTGGATTTCTTAATATCACTAAGTCACTTAACCTCATTATTAATAGTTATAACTAAATAACATTGTACCTAATCTCCCTAATAACAATTATAACTAAATAGCATTGCATCCAATCTCCCTAATAACAGTCATAACTAAAAACATTGTATCCAATCTCCCTTTTAACAACTATCACTAAATAACACTGTACACAATCTCCCTAATAACAGTTATAAATAAATAACATTGTATCCAATCTCCCTAATATCAATTATAACTAAATAGCATTGCATCCAATCTCCCTAATAACAGTTACAACTAAAATACATTATATCTAATCTCCTTTTAACAACTATCACTAAATAACACTGTACACAATCTTCCTAATAACAGTTATAAATAAATAACATTGTATCCAATCTCCCTAATAACAGTTATAACTAAATAAAATTGTATCCAATCTCCCTTTTAACAACTATCACTAAATAACATTGTATCCAATCTCCCTAATGACAGTTATAACTAAATAATATTGTATCCAATCTCCCTTTTAACAACTATCACTAAATAACACTTACACAATCTCCCTAATAACAGTTATAAATAAATAACATTGCATCCAATCTCCCTAATAACAGTTATAACTAAAAAACATTGTATCTAATCTCCCTTTTAACAACTATCACTAAATAACATTGTATCCAATCTCCCTTATAACAGCTATAACTAAATAACATTGCACCCAATCTCCCTAATAACAATTATAACTAAATAGCATTGCATCCAATCTCCCTAATAACAGTTATAACTAAAAAACATTGTATCTAATCTCCCTTTTAACAACTATCACTAAATAACACTGTACACAATCTCCCTAATAACAGTTATAAATAAATAACATTGTATCCAATTTCCCTAATAACAGTTATATCTAAATAGCATTTTATCCAATCTCCCTAATAACAGTTATAACTAAATAACATTGTATCCAATCTCCCTAATAACATTAGCCAACATATAACATTATATCCATCAACATATACACTTGCACGTGCTTAACAACATTTACGAAATATCGAAACACTTCCTCGTCGGGTATGAAATAATCGATTACTGGCAGTTTCCTTATCTAATCTATGTAATCGTGTGTCGTCTTGTGGTAGGCTCAACACGATAACTAACCGACCAACTATAATCTGTGCAATCATCTCATGGCAATCTTTGAGTCACAGGTCAATCATTTCTTCATTATTTGCTTTTTCTATTTCATGTACACACGGCCAGTTATATCTATCTCTTCACTCTGTCCATCCACCCGTCCCCCTTCCTATCTATCTATCTATCTATCCATCCACCCGTCCAACTACCTATCTATCTATCCATCCACCCGTCCACCTACCTACCTATCTATCTAATCACCCACACGTCCACCTACCTACCTATCTATCTAATCATCCACCCGTCCACCTATCTATCTATCTAATCACCCACACGCCCACCTACCTATCTATCTATCTAATCACCCACACGCCCACCTACCTATCTATCTATCTAATCACCCACACGCCCAACTACCTATCTATCTAATCACCCACACGCCCACCTACCTACCTATCTATCTAATCATCCACCCGTCCACCTACCTATCATCTAATCACCCACACGTCCACCTACCTACCTATCTATCTAATCACCCACACGTCCACATACCTACCTATCTATCTAATCACCCACACGCCCACCTACCTATATATCTATCTAATCACCCACACGCCCACCTACCTATCTATCGAATCACCCACACGCCCACCTACCTATCTATCTAATCACCCACACGCCCACCTACCTATCTATCTAATCACCCACACGCCCACCTACCTACCTATCTATCTAATCACCCACCCGTCCACCTACCTACCTATCTAATTAATCACACCCCGTCCACCTACCTAATTATCTATCTAATCACCCACCGTCCACCTACCTATCTATTTATTTAATCACCCACCGTCCACCTACCTAATTATCTATCTAATCACTCACCCGTCCACCTACCTATTTATCTATCTATCCATCCACCCGTCCACCTACCTATCTATCTATCTAATCACCCACCCACCCGTCCACCTACCTATCTATCTATCTATCTATCCATCCACCCGTCCACCTACCTATCTATCTATCCATCCACCCGTCCACCTACCTAATTATATATCTATCTAATCACCCACCGTCCACCTACCTAATTATCTATCTAATCACTCACCCGTCCACCTACCTATCTATCTATCCATCCACCCGTCCACCTACCTATCTATCTATCTATCTATCCATCCACCCGTCCACCTACCTAATTATCTATCTAATCACCCACCGTCCACCTACCTAATTATCTATCTAATCACTCACCCGTACACCTACCTATCTATCTATCTATCCATCCACCCGTCCACCTACCTATCTATCTATCTAATCACCCACCCGTCCACCTACCTATCTATCTATCTATCTATCTATCTATCCATCCACCCGTCCACCTACCTATCTATCTATCTATCTATCCATCACCCGTCCACCTACCTATCTATCTATCTATCTATCCATCCACCCGTCCACCTACCTAATTATCTATCTACGAGGCGTGTTCAAATGAAAACGGGACTTGTGGATTTATTTAAAAAGTATCATACGCAATTTAATATTTTCAACGGAATTGAACAAAGCAACCACTTGTGAATAAGAATGCACCTGGGTTCATCAGAAAAAATCTCCGTATGCATTTAGGCAAGCATCCCACTGTTTAGGTAGACGTCGAATGCCGTCCGAGAAAAAGTTGCGTGGCTGTTCTCTGAACCATGTGGTCACCGCTGTCTTCACGTCTGCGTCGCTGTTGAATCGCTGTCCCTTTAGTGCTTTCTTCAACGGTCCGAACAAATGGAAATCACACGGGGATAAATCGGGACTATAGGCTGGGTGATGAAGAACTTCCCAATTCTTCTTTGCCAATGTTTCCTGCACAATTTTTGCGACGTGCGGACGAGCGTTGTCCGCAACATACGCACCCACTCCATCACTCTGGTCCTCGACAAACATTTGTCACCATATGCTGCCTTCATTCTCCGATGAATGTCTACTGCTTGACATCCTTCAAATGAAAGAAACTGGATCACAGCACGCTGATTCACTTTGGACGGGTTCGGAATCACACCCGCCATATTGTTAACAGTCTTCTGCAGCACATATGCATGCTGGGAAGATGAACACGTGACCGTATGTAAATTATTGGATACTCATTACTAGTGCAAAATGTCATCAATATCAGTGCGCTCTATCACGCGTGGTGTAACAAGTCCCGTTTTCATTTGAACACGCCTCGTATCTAATCACCCACCCGTCCACCTACCTATCTATCTATATATCTATCCACCCGTCCACCTATCTATCTATCTATCTATCTATCTATCTATATATCTATCTATCTATCTATCTATCCATCCACCCGTCCACCTACCTATCTATTTATCTATCTATCCATCCACCCGTCCACCTACCTATCTATCTATCTATCTATCAATCCACCCGTCCACCTACCTATCTATCTATCTATCTATCCATCCACCCGTCCACCTACCTAATTATCTATCTAATCACCCACCGTCCACCTACCTAATTATCTATCTAATTACCCACCCGTCCACCTACATATCTATCTATCTATCTATCTATCTATCCACCCGTCCACCTACCTATCTATCTATCTATATATCCATCCACCCGTCCACCTACCTATCTATCTATCTATCCATCCACCCGTCCACCTACCTATCTATCTAATCACCCACCAGTCCACCTACCTATCTATCTATCCATCTATCCATCCACCCGTCCACCTACCTATCTATCCATCCACCCGTCCACCTACCTATCTATCCAAGTATCCACCCGTCCACCTACCTACCTATCTATCCAAGCACCCACACGTCCACCTACCTACCTATCTATACAAGCACCCATCCGTCCACCTAATTACCTATCTATCTATCCATCCATCCATCCACCTACCTACCCATCCACATATCCACCTACCAACCTATATTTATATCTAACTATCGATATCTGTATATCGATCTATTTATGTATCTATATCTGTCTATATTTCTATTTATCATCTATCGAGCTTGCTTGCTATCACCGGGTTACACCGGGTCCCAGGTTCGAAACCACGTACGGACAAACAAACAACATCAGCTTGTGATTTATCGTCTGACACGACTGTTCCTCCAGTCGACCCAGGACTAAATTAGCACCTGACGCATGAGTTAGGGAAAATAAACGCAGCAAGGAGTGGAACTGACCACACCACGTAATAGTTGCTGCGACTTAGTACATGAGTTAACTTCATCCCCGACGGCAGGTTGCTGCTATGGGACATACCTTTATCATCCATTTATCCATCCATCCATCCATCTATTTACGTTACGGAGCATTCAAAAGAAACAACAATCTTTCTTTCTTCTTTTTTCTTTATCGTTGTCTTTATATCGTGCGGTGTCAGTGGTAGAAGAACTCTCTGGAGACGGCCTTTTTGTGTACCTCATATATGTTTGTTTTCGCGGACTCTTTTATTTATGTAAACCATTGTATGCATGATCTGTCCTTGGCTGTGTATCCATCATAGCTGTATAGTAATGCTTTTTGAGGGGCGCTATCTGATGGTAGAGGCGCTATCTGGAAGCATGTGAAAACCACTTAATCTGTTGTCTTCTGATGTAATCCAGGATTGACATTGTGTTTGTTAATCTTCTGTTTTCATTTGTGATTCTGTCTCTTATGGTTACTCAGAGAATTCTACGTAAACAAGTAAGTTTTCTTGTGGCTTGTTAGTGTCCATGTTTGACATTGGTAGCATATCGATGGTATGATGATTGTTTTATATGGTGCAGTTTTGGTGTTCATGTTCACATGTTTGTTTCTAAAGATATGAGACATCTGCCCCAAGATCTGGTATGATATATTGCATCTATGTTGGATTTCTTTGGTGTTTTTCCAATTCGATGATAGGATGTTTCCAAAATAAGTGAGTTCCTTCAGCTATTTCAGTTTCTTTTCATTCATGAAAATAGTAGTGTCTTTTTTTTTTAGATATCTCCCTGGCGTAGTGGTTAAGCTGTTCGCCTTGTGTTCAAGAGGTCACGGGTTCGAATCCGGCTCGTGTCGTCTTGTTTATAAGGTGGATTTTTTCGGAGATCCCTGTGGATTATCACGTGAAGCTACGGAGTTACGTGCTATTAGTGGTAATCTCGGCAGGCGGCGTTCCGCTTCGTTGAGAGGAACGGAGTATATATGGGAAACCGAGTACCGTGAAGTCAATCTTCTACGGCTTTTAAACCCTTTTTCAGTGTGTTTTTATATTTTGGTGATTGACATTACCTCGTTGACATTATCTCGTTGTTTGTTTTAGTGAGTTAGTTAGTCGACAGATCATCATCACTGCAAACTGGACACGTCAATAGTTGCTCCGATCTCTCTCTCAGTGTATCTGCCATCACACTTCTACTGACAGTACCGATCCTATGCTGGTTGACCATCATTCTTCTGCGCCCTCCAAAATGTTCACCTCTAGCAACACCGCATCTCAATCCCTGATCTTTAATCCTGGCCATTGAAAAGGAATCATCATCCACATTAGTCTCACTCTCGCGTGTTATATCTCTTAAGGAGTTCAAAACGTCAGCGCGATCCATTGCCCCATCGTCTGTGCCACAATCACGCATGATGCCAGTTGATCCGCTCTGTCATTGCCTCGAACACCCACATGTCCCGGCACGAAAATAAATGTAGCTACTTTCAAACTAATCTTTCTCAAGGCCTCAATCCACTGTTCGCGAACGACACCGACTTGTACATTCCTAATCATACAGCGTCACTCAAGACGCAGACGCGTGTTGCCTTCTGTGTGACTAGCCAATCAAATACACCGCCATAGTCTCCATGGCCATGCTACTCGTAGTCATAACAAATGCCCCATTCTCCTCCCTGGTGGTTTTACCCGCACACTGAGCTATGAAGGTCAAACACTGCGAACATTTCTAATCACAGATCCATCAGTGAATTTAATCACACCCCCCCCCCCCCTTTGGATTCTCACTGACCAAAGACTGTACTTCTTGCTCCACAGCTGTGAGACACCATTCTCTGCATTCCCTGCTAAGTGGTATTACTACTTTCAAACAAGTTTCGAAATCTGTTGGTAGACCTATAAATTCCGCACATGCTGTCACATCCTGCAATATGTTATCAAATTAGGAAAAGAGTCGGTATAATACCATGTATTGAGTATATGGAAAGACTTCAAGTAAAATGAAAATGAACCCACACCAAATACCAATAAGAGCTTATATAACAACAGCATATCCGGAAATAAGGACAAATGTAAATCCATAAAATTTTATAGAAAACATCAAGAAGCAACTTGAAGAAATATAGACTCAACGCAACGAAGGCTGCACATCTGGTCTTGAAGAAACATAGACTCAACGCAACGAAGGCTGCACATCTGGTCTTGAAGAAACATAGACTCAACGCAACGAAGGCTGCACAACTGGTCTTGAAGAAACATAGACTCAACGCAACGAAGGCTGCACAACTGGTCTTGAAGCTCCTACCCTTACACTTAACGGCAAATGTAGATTCAATGAGCCATCATTCACCTGGGGAACGACAAGACTTTTCTTGTTTCATATCACAAATAGGTTTGTTTATGAGGCCGATTTAATCCCGTCTTTTTCTAATAAAACTTGATACCAATTCCTAGTGTTGTTTTTTTATTCTCTTAGTGAACAACTTGTTTTCAAATTGTGCATTTTATGTTGAATATTCTTGGAACTTGTTTTCAAAATTGATTAATTTAGTGTGAATAGCTTGTGTATATTTCCAGTTTTCGCTTCCTTATGTCAGTACTGATAGTATGTACGCCTTAAACAGTCTTAGTTTTGTGAGTTTGTTACATTCTTGTCAGTGCTATGCATTGGAAAGCTTGTTACATGTTCTTACAGTCAGGACTATGTGGATTGATATATATTTATTTGTGTAACCATCTTCTGAAAGGCATTGAGTACAGTACCGGAAATTAAACAACCCACTCATCGGCTGACACTTGGTTTATCTTACACTCATCGGCTGACACTTGGTTTATCTTACACTCATCGGGTAACTGGATTTATGTTACACTCATGGAGTAAAAGCGGGTTTCCATGCCGTGTCAGAGTGACAAACACAATAACATGAATAGGCCAACTTAAACACAGAAATCTACTTTACTGGAAATAAGATATAACAAAAGATATGTAAACAGACAAATATTGACCCAAAGATATTCAATAATACATAAGACGACAAGAAAAGGAATACTTTAAATAAACAAGTCGACGATTAATACAGCTAGCAGACGGTAATAATAATGTAATCTCATTATGCCAGCAAAATTAGGATTCTTCCTTCAATAACAGATGGTGTTTTATTCCGAGAAATATGAAAAAAATGTAAGAATATCCATTGAAATTGAAAAACTAGAATTACACGTAAGAAGATTCATGGTAAAAATGAACGTGACAATTAAATGAGCTTTTAGATTAGCAGCAATAATAGGCAATTTTTTGTCTGAGATTAGAATTGAATTTAGTGAGGTACATTACAAGATTGTGTTCAGTTCAGTCGAATTATTGCAAGTAAACTTTGCTCGAGAATTTAGATAACAGTCCGTTATCTTAATGGTTTTTCTACAACAAGGAACATTCATGAAACAGCCGTCATCTTAATGGTTTTTCTACTTCAAGGAACATTTTGATAACAGCCTTTGTTTTAATTTCTGCAACCAAGAAGATTTAGACAACAGCCGTTGTTTTAACGGTATTTCTGAAACCAAGAACATTTAGACAACAGCCTTTGTTTTAATAGTATTTCTGCAACCAAGAACATTTAGACAACAGCCGTTGTTTTCATGGTTTTTCTGCTTCAAGGAACATGTCCAAGGATAAAATTGTTCAGTTCATGACGACACAAAGTGTCAAGTAAATGTGATCTGTATTTGAATAACTTTCTTTATTACTTTCCAGTGTGCAATATTTTCTTGGAAATATAGTTTTTACGTGCAGATGCTGGCAGAGATGATGATAAAGCCTCCTGCCAGTTTCACCTGTGACGTAATAACACTAAATTTGCATCTTTAGCTATCTTCCATTATTCCACCTATCCGTAGCTTCTAGCGTTATTCTTTTTGTTGATTGTCCATTATGCACTTCAATAGGTCACGTATAGACACGACTATCTGTCATAGAGTAGATAATATGTTCCATATTTTCAATAGAATCTCATCTCTTACATAGAATGGCAGGATGTTTCCTTCTTCCCCGTTCTCCAGCTGAAATAAGACGCTGTTATTGATTTCACCAATTACATGTATTGTAATCACCAGCCCCGAAGAGGCTGTATCGATTTAACCAATTACCTGTACTGTAATTACCAGCCCTGAAGAGGCTGTATCGATTTCACCAATTACCTGTACTGTAATCACCAGCCCCGAAGAGGCTGTATCGATTTCACCAATTACATGTGCTGTAATCACCAGCCCTGAAGAGGCTGTATCGATTTCACCAATTACTTGTACTGTAATCACCAGCCCCGAAGAGGCTGTATCGATTTCACCAATTACCTGTACTGTAATCACCAGCCCCGAAGAGGCTGTATCGATTTCACCAATTACATGTACTGTAATCACCAGCCCTGAAGAGGATGTATCGATTTCACCAATTACCTGTACTGTAATCACCAGCCCCGAAGAGGCTGTATCGATTTAACCAATTACCTGTACTGTAATCACCAGCCCCGAAGAGGCTGCATCGAGCAGCAATAATCACAATAAATTTTCGGCGGCGGAATTTCCAAGAAAAATCTTTTCAGGTGGGCTGCATTTCGAAGACGTGCATCACACTGAGAAAATCTACCGCACGTCCATAAGTGGAGATATTGTATTAGAGCAATAGTGGAGATATTGTATTAGAGCAATAGTGGAGATATTGTATTAGAGCAATAGTGGAGATATTGTATTAGAGCAATAGTGGAGATATTGTATTAGAGCAATAGTGGAGATATTGTATTAGAGCAATAGTGGAGATATTGTATTAGAGCAATAGTGGAGATATTGTATTAGAGCAATAGTGGAGATATTGTATTAGAGCAATAGTGGAGATATTGTACTAGAGCAATTGATAACAACAAAGATGTTCTACAAGAAAGTACAAAACATGAGAAGTAAAAATACACTTAAGAAGCAACAGAAATAATCAACGATAAACACGGCAACACACTACATAGGCCCCAAGAAATCATGGAAAGATGGAAAAAATTACTTCCTTCAACAATTAAACCTAAATGAATGAGAAGTGATTACCACTATAAATACAATAGAAGAAGAACTAGAACCGTACATATGAAATCCCAAATTGAAGACGCAGTTAAACATGTACAAAACAACAACGCACCAGGAATAGACTGCATACCTGTAGAACTAATAAAAATGCTAACATGGACAGGTATAAAGTGGCTACACAGTCTGTTCAATGTGATATGGAAGACGCCACAGGAGTGGAATACAGCGGTGATTGTTTCCATTTGGAAGATTTAATGCACTAAGACTGACTGCAATAAGTATAAAGGAATATCACTCTTAAGCCACATAGGAAAAATCTTTAGCAAGATACTAGAGAGAAGGATCCTCGCATATATAGAACCACGGCTCAACAACACACAATTAGGTTTTCAGAAAAATAAAAGCTGTACAGACGCAATCTTCGCTCTCAAACAACTTTCAGAAAGAGCAACAGAACATAACCAAGACTTATATCTCAAGACAAATAAATTAACAGAGCTGGTGCTCATGCGATGGCATTTTAGTATTGTTAGATCTACAGATTCAAACGACAGATATTACTTACAAAATGGCGGAAATCTGCACCACGATGGCTTAGATATGTTGACGGTGATTGCCAGATTGGATTTTAATAATAAATGCGACCAAAATAAATAAAATAGTTATACTTTCGTGAAAAAAGTGCAATCGAATATATATATATAAGAAATAAATGATGTCACATACCTCCATGTTCAAAACTTATGTCACATACCTCCATGTTCAAAACTTATAATTTACAAAACTGATATCATAATACATCAAAATCATTCCAGACGTAATGTGGACATATTACATTCCAGACGTAATGTGGAAATATTACATTCCAGACGTAATGTGGACATATTACATTCCAGACGTAATGTGGACATATTACATTCCAGACGTAATGTGGACATATTACATTCTAGACGTAATGTGGACATATTACATTCCAGACGTAATGTGTACATATTACATTCTAGACGTAATGTGGACATATTACACCTTTGATCGGAACCATCTTTGTGGAGATTTAAATACTGAAAATGTCAAAATATATGTCACAAACTGCTAGACTCAATGGACTACCTTCGGTCTCAAGACATAGCGTTTAATGATTTATATGAGTCTTTGCGGGCTGAATCAGTTAACGTTCAGTGCAGAAGTATAACGAATTGCTATTCACAGACAATCAGGAGTTGATATACAAAGATATATCTGAGCTGTAAAAACAACTAAACGCACTAAATACTCATTGCGAAACCAACAACGTGAGAATCAACAAACCAAAATCAGAAATACTGCAGATATACAGAAATCAATCCCCACTAGAAACATACATTAGACGGCACAAAACTCAACCAAGTAAACGAATTTAAGTAACTAGTCAGAGTGTTCTCAGAAGACGGGAGATTAGATAGAGAAATAGAGATTAGATGTCAGAAAGCATACGATGTGTAATATCTATTGGCACCGATGCTGAAACACCAGAATATTGACATGATCTCCAAAAGAACGTTAATAAATAGAGTGTTCATGCCGACACTGTGTTACCAATGCCAGACCTGGACTCTGACAGAGAAACTAGAACAAATACTTGCTACATGCGAAACATAATGCCTGAAAACTGCGCTGGGTATTTTTGTTTGTTTGAAATACAGAATATAATAAACAATGACACCATAAGAAATCTGATGAAAGAAATATCGAACAAAGATTACACAAACAATAAAACCAATCAAATAGTTCGGCCACCTGATCAGAGTGTAACCAGATCGCATTACATCGACAGACTTAATAAAAGATCATCTGAAAAGAGAAACAGGAGAAGACCCACGAGGTAATTTGATAGAGAACATCAGAGAAATACTAGACCACCAAGACTGACATCTCTTTAGCCGGACATCGGTGTAGGATTACATCTCTATAGCCGGACATCGGTGTAGGATTACATCTCTATAGCTGCACATCGGTGTAGGATTACATCTCTATAGCTGCACATCGGTGTACGATTACATCTCTACAGCTGCACATCGGTGTAGGATTACATCTCTACAGCTGCACATCGGTGTACGATTGTTCAGTAATTTTCTACAGCCGGACATCGGTGTAGGATTACATCTCTACAGCTGCACATCGGTGTACGATTGTTCAGTAATTTCCTACAGCCGGACATCGGTGTAGGATTACATCTCTACAGCTGCACATCGGTGTAGGATTATATCTCTACAGCTGCACATCGGTGTACGATTGTTCAGTAATTTCCTACAGCCGGACATCGGTAAATTATTGTCTAGTAATTTTCTACAGCCGGACATCGGTTAATTATTGTCTAGTAATTTACTACAGCTGGACATTTGTGAATGATTGTCCAGTAATTTTCTACAGCCGGACATCGGTTAATGGTTGTCCAGTAGTTTTGTACAGCCGTACATCGGTGTACGAGTGTCCAGTAATTCTCTACAGCCGGACATTGGTGTATGATTACATGACAACTGCCGGACATTGGTGTATGATTACATGACAACTGCCGGACATTGGTGTATGATTACATGACAACTGCCGGACATTGGTGTATGATTACATGACAGCTGCCGGACATTGGTGTATGATTACATGACAACTGCCGGACATTGGTGTATGATTACATGACAACTGCCGGACATTGGTGTATGATTACATGACAACTGCCGGACATTGGTGTATGATTACATGCCAACTGCCGGACATGATTGATGACTGTCTAGCAATCTAATGTTTTTAAATATAAGACGATAATTATGATATTGAGTAAAATCATAATAATGATGGCAATGGCATGCTAATAGAGCACGATTTTCTAAATCTAAGTGTCACATGGTAGAAAACGGTGTGTCTACTATATGTCAGAAGTTATAACACGTTGTGTGTACTGTATGTCAGAAGTTATAACAATGTATGTGTACTGTATGTCAGAAGTTATAACAATGTGTGTGTACTGTATGTCAGGCGAAGATTTCTTGTGGATAGTGATGGTAGAAATGTTACAGTAAGAAAGAGACAGAAAAAAAGCAGGCGTGACATAGTTGAATCTTCACCTCAGATACACGTGTCTGATCTCTGACATTTAGTTGAGTGTACCAGGAAGTACTGCGAGGGTTACAACCTCGACCACAATACTCATCATTATGAAATCATTAAGAAAACATTCCCCGTTGATATTATCCAAATGTTACCTCGTTCACGACGTGAACAACTTTACTCTGACGGTTGTTCAAATGTCGAGTGAAGAAACACCGATTGCCACAAGCTATAAACCAGGCTGTGTATTGTACAGACAGTTATTCAGACAGTTGTCCAGTTGTCGAAGAAACAAACGCTTCTGTGTTCAGACTATCATCATGTGGTTTCAAGATATTTGTGTGATGATATTTTCTCCGTGACTAGTTTGTGTTTGATTATGTTGAATTGACTTGTTTACGTGTAGCGGTAAGCGCTGAGTAAGCAAGGAAATATGCAAATCATAAATATACAGGTCTCAATCAGTTAGAGAATTAATGGAGAACATAGACACAGTTCTTGCCTTCTTTGCTAACTCGAATATTTTATGGTAGTGTGTCCTGATATAACGTAATTGGACATCTCTAGCTGGTTGAAAGGGGCACACCTCTGCAAAAGAGAGGCAAACTCATTAACTACCATCTACTACCAATCAGTTGCAGAAATGAAGTTATCTGAATTGTTCACACATTGACCATTATATCAAATCAGTCACCATTTCGATAGAGAAATTAACTGACCATTGTCTTGAACAAGTCATACTCTAGTTAATTTGAAACATGGACAAAAATATGAAGAGGAACAGTGATAAGACTAGACATTACAAAGTTTTAATCATGGGAGGCATGAAGATATAAGATATGGCACGGTATTGTAAGATATAAGATATGGCACGGTATTGTAAGATATAAGATATGGCACGGTATTGTAAGATATAAGATATCGGACGGTATTGTAAGATATAAGATATGGGACGGTATTGTAAGATATAAGATATGGGACGGTATTGTAAGATATAAGATATGGCACGGTATTGTAACATATAATATATGGCACGGTATTGTAAGATATAAGGTCTGGGACGGTATTGTAAGATATAAGGTATGGCACGGTATTGTAAGATATAAGATATGGGACGGTATTGTAAGATATAAGATATGGGACGGTATTGTAAGATATAAGATATGGCACGGTATTGTAAGATATAAGGTCTGGGACGGTATTGTAAGATATAAGGTATGGCACGGTATTGTAAGATATAAGATATGGGACGGTATTGTAAGATATAAGATATGGGACGGTATTGTAAGATATAAGATATGGCACGGTATTGTAAGGTATAAGATATGGCACGGTATTGTAAGCTATATGGTCTGGGACGGTATTGTAAGATATAAGATATGGCACGGTATTGTAAGATATATGGTCTGGGACGGTATTGTAAGATATAAGGTATGGCACGGTATTGTCAGATATAAGGTATGGCACGGTATTGTGAGATATAAGGTATGGGACGGTATTGTAAGATATAAGGTATGGGACGGTATTGTAAGATATAAGGTCTGGGACGGTATTGTAAGATATAAGGTCTGGGACGGTATTGTAAGATATAAGGTCTGGGACGGTATTGTAAGATATAGGGTCTGGGACGGTATTGTAAGATATAGGGTCTGGGACGGTATTGTAAGATATAAGGAATGGGAAGATATTGTAAGATATAAGGTCTGGGACGGTATTATAAGATATAAGGTATGCGACGGTATTGTAAGATATAAGGTATGGGACGGTATTGTAAGATATAAGGTCTGGGACGGTATTGTAAGATATACGGTATGGGACGGTATTGTAAGATATACGGTATGGGACGGTATTGTAAGATATACGGTATGGGACGGTATTGTAAGATATACGGTATGGGACGGTATTGTAAGATATACGGTATGGGACGGTATTGTAAGATATAAGATATGGGACGGTATTGTAATATATACGGTATGGGACGGTATTGTAAGATATAAGATATCGGACGGTATTGTAAGATATAAGATATCGGACGGTATTGTAAGATATAAGATATGGGGCGGTATTGTAAGATATAAGATATGGGACGGTATTGTAAGATATAATATATGGGACGATATTGTAAGATATACGGTATGGGACGGTATTTTAAGATATAAGATATGGGACGGTATTGTAAGATATAAGATATGGGGCGGTATTGTAAGATATAAGATATGGGACGATATTGTAAGATATACGGTATGGGACGGCATTATAAGATATGGGACGATATTGTAAGATATACGGTATGGGACGGTATTGTAAGATATACGGTATGGGACGGCATTATAAGATATGGGACGGTATTGTAAGATATACGGTATGGGACGGTATTGTAAGATCATCGATGAGGAAATCATGAAGTATCGGTAGACTGGGACTAAATTATGACAATAATTATGAATGCGGCAGACGCTAACGAAAACAACACATACAATTATATAAAGATACGACATTTTATGAAATCAGAAGGGAACAACAAAAAAACAAGAAAAATATTAGAAAATAAATGTATACAGATACAAGGTGACTGAGTAAGAAATGGAAAGTTCTGGAGGGAACAAGCTAAATCAACAAGAGGTTTGTTGATAGCCTGTGCGCACAGGCAGTTCACATATGAACAATTCATCTGAAAATTGAACAATAATATCAAACGTGTGCCCAGGTTTATTCTCCAACGGTGCAGATATAGGAGGTCCAGTAGCAGAGTTTCAATCTCTAACCATCAGTTCTAGGACTGAACATTAACAAATCAAATTGTAATAATGTACAGATGGTCATATTTTAATTTGGGCATTATTATAGTGCGCCGAGTGACCGACATTCATACGTACACATGTTTCGAAGCTTTCCCATTCAACAGCTACATGGGACTGTGCACTGATGAATGCGCGCTAAATAACGTCTTGAAATGTATTTTGTTTCTCTGCATTATAAATTTGCTAGCACCATGCACAACTCTTCCGATTGCTATCTTCATTACATGCTTGC
Organism: Meghimatium bilineatum; assembly: GCA_034231615.1. Taxonomy (NCBI): domain Eukaryota; kingdom Metazoa; phylum Mollusca; class Gastropoda; order Stylommatophora; family Philomycidae; genus Meghimatium; species Meghimatium bilineatum. The sequence goes on along the minus strand of CM067322.1, from coordinate 104,112,488 downwards.
AAACATGCAGGTAGAATTTTTTCCCATGTCCATTAAGATGGCCAATTTTCCCTTGCCATTATGACGCAACATGTGGAAATGTCCAATATTGTCCGGTTTTTTTGTGATCTAACCAACAGAGATAGAAGATTATTACAAGGAAGGTGGCACAAGAAACACATGTGACGCCATTAAAGACGGGTATGTGAGAAGAAGAAGAAGAGATAGAGAAACAAAGATATCACGATATGGATTAATGCGATCAACTAGACGTCAGTACAACATTGACACGATCAACTAGACGTCAGTACAACATTGACACGATCAACTAGACGTCAGTACAAAATTGACACGATCAACTAGACGTCAGCACAACATTGACACGATCAACTAGACGTCAGCACAACATTGACACGATCAACTAGACGTCAGTACAACATTGACACGATCAAATAGACGTCAGTGGAACATTGACACGATCAACTAGACGTCAGTACAACATTGACACGATCAACTAGACGTCAGTGCAACATTGACACGATCAACTAGACGTCAGTACAACATTGACACGATCAACTAGACGTCAGTACAACATTGACACGATCAACTAGACGTCAGTACAACATTGACACGATCAACTAGACGTCAGTACAACATTGACACGATCAACTAGACGTCAGTACAACATTGACATGATCAACTAGACGTCAGTACAACATTGACACGATCAACTAGACGTCAGT
>CM067322.1:100773586-100910166 GCA_034231615.1 Meghimatium bilineatum | reverse complement strand
AATCTTGGTTCTAATGTCTCTCGATGCCGTAATATCAAATGTTTGGAAAAGTTCACTTTGAACCTCTCAGTTTGGTCAATGAACATGGGTCTTAGAACCTCATTCCAGTCTTGTATATGAGGTATCGTTGGGGGATGAAAAAACGCGTAAGTCGCGCTGGACTTACGATCTGTGATATGTGTATGTATAGTTGACCAATTATCGATATATATTTGCTGTATGTCTAATGGTAAACCAACTAAAAAATCGAATTGGGGTGAGTTAGGTGCCCGTGGTGTTAGTGCTCTTATGGGGCCGTTATTGTATGGTAGTAGTGGTTGTGGTGATAATGGAGGTACACTGTTTTCAGAGGTAGCAGACAGCGACAAGGGTGATGTAATTTCCAAAACTGCTGCTAACGAAGATCCAGTCATATGTGGGGGTGAAACTGATAACATTAGTGGTGTAACTGGCGCAGATGCATGACCAACACGCCCATTCATTTGTTCTTGGTGTTTCTTTACGTGCCGCTGTAAAGACGCAACATCAGAATAGTCACTCTTACAAACAGAACAGTTATATCGACGCTTAATGTGCAAATTCTGACAATGTCTACGCAGTGAATATATGCGTTTAAACTCTTTCCCACAAGTTTCACAGGCGTAGGCTTTGCTACCCGGGGCGACCTGGTGATGATAAAACACAAAGATGTCAATAGGACAAACACATATATTTTAGTCGATGTAACAACCAAACCATAATAAAAGCATCGTTTAGAAACAGAATATTCTCAATAATACACACTAATTATAACCATACAGAGCGAATGCAGTGACAAACGGGCATGGTGGTTAGTTCGCCACAGACCGACGAGGTAAGCAGCATAAAAACTAACATACATCATATAACAAAACAAAGGTATTACATACAACCAACGTACCGGTTGAACTGAAACCATAACGGCTAATTAGACAACAACAGAGGTTAGCTTTTTGGTTATCTATTATAACTCTGTAACACACTAGAAAACACGTTGGGTGTTGGTAGTTCAAAGAACACGACTTAATGAGACCACTAAGGACTGTCACGGATATTTATTAGCCCTGGGGAACTAAATTACTATTTTCACTAACCCTAATCGCCATGAAAAATTCTATATTTCTATGTACCAGTGAATTTTTTTTTTTTAGCTAGTCATAAGCGAACTTTTATCACACAAAGCAAATTCAACCACATCCCCGCCTCTTATTACTAGTCACCTTTTATGTAACACCCAACGTGTTTTCCTCGTCTGGGATGTGGTTGAATTTGCTTTGTGTGATAAAAGTTCGCTTATGACTAGCTAAAAAAAAAAAATTCACTGGTACATAGAAATATAGAATTTTTCATGGCGATTAGGGTTAGTGAAAATAGTAATTTAGTTCCCCAGGGCTAATAAATATCCGTGACAGTCCTTAGTGGTCTCATTAAGTCGTGTTCTTTGAACTACCAACACCCAACGTGTTTTCTAGTGTGTTACAGAGTTATAATAGATAACCGAAAAGCTAACCTCTGTTGTTGTCTAATTAGCCGTTATGGTTTCAGTTCAACCGGTACGTTGGTTGTATGTAATACCTTTGTTTTGTTATATGATGTATGTTAGTTTTTATGCTGCTTACCTCGTCGGTCTGTGGCGAACTAACCACCATGCCCGTTTGTCACTGCATTCGCTCTGTATGGTTATAATTAGTGTGTATTATTGAGAATATTCTGTTTCTAAACGATGCTTTTATTATGGTTTGGTTGTTACATCGACTAAAATATATGTGTTTGTCCTATTGACATCTTTGTGTTTTATCATCACCAGGTCGCCCCGGGTAGCAAAGCCTACGCCTGTGAAACTTGTGGGAAAGAGTTTAAACGCATATATTCACTGCGTAGACATTGTCAGAATTTGCACATTAAGCGTCGATATAACTGTTCTGTTTGTAAGAGTGACTATTCTGATGTTGCGTCTTTACAGCGGCACGTAAAGAAACACCAAGAACAAATGAATGGGCGTGTTGGTCATGCATCTGCGCCAGTTACACCACTAATGTTATCAGTTTCACCCCCACATATGACTGGATCTTCGTTAGCAGCAGTTTTGGAAATTACATCACCCTTGTCGCTGTCTGCTACCTCTGAAAACAGTGTACCTCCATTATCACCACAACCACTACTACCATACAATAACGGCCCCATAAGAGCACTAACACCACGGGCACCTAACTCACCCCAATTCGATTTTTTAGTTGGTTTACCATTAGACATACAGCAAATATATATCGATAATTGGTCAACTATACATACACATATCACAGATCGTAAGTCCAGCGCGACTTACGCGTTTTTTCATCCCCAACGATACCTCATATACAAGACTGGAATGAGGTTCTAAGACCCATGTTCATTGACCAAACTGAGAGGTTCAAAGTGAACTTTTCCAAACATTTGATATTACGGCATCGAGAGACATTAGAACCAAGATTTTTTCACGGCTCAGTAAACAATTCGGCTGTTTTAGAGTACCCAGCGCTGATAAATAATAGACACGACTTTGACCTCTTTGTTCAGAAAGTTAACGAAGCTGACCCTATGAATGTTGCCCAGAATACGCGGCCAAATACCAAATATCAGCTGGAGAACATTGTGGGAACTTCTTTCGACATATTTTATAAACGACCATCCGTTGGGTTGAGTGTTTAGACAACCGACACAACCAATTGAAGCTATTCTTATAGATGGTAAATGTTGACACCAACATATGCCCCTTTCTAACTATGCTATCTATGTATGTCGTTCAAATGATTCAATAAACCATTATGAGACAACCTGCGTTGTTAAATTTTTCTGTGTATGTCTTTTCTGTATTTGTCAGTATTTTTTTTATATGTGATTGTCTTTTTTTTTATATATTGTCGAGTTCAGCTTGGTATATATTTGTCTATAACTGAGAAATATATGCAAACCATAACCAACAACAACGCCTCTTATATTGTATCGGTATTTAGTTGTAAGAAATGTGTCAGTTGTTCCTAGCTAGATAGTCCTGTATCAGGGTTTTTTTTAGTCGTGTTGGTGTTAATAACGAATATTATATTAGTATGGCTTGTTAGTATGGTGATATCCGGATGAGCTATTAACAGGGTGTAGTGGCCTAGGTCATTGTCATGGGTAACAACAGGGGCTATCGGCCTTGGCTAATGTCATGCTAGGTGTTTGCGAAACGCGGTTTACCTAATTGTGAAAAGTGATAAACCTGAAGCTTGTCATATGGAAATATATAATATGACCCTTGTTGGTACATAAAAGTATGGTAATTTGTCTTTGTAAGTCTAGCAACGAGCAAAATAATGTCTTTGCTCATTGCGATAACTACGAAAGGTGGTTTGTCTAGCTGTGAAAAGTGTTTAAATGCGTTATGATTTTTTAGTGTAAACGTATTGTAATGTTGTTTCATATAACCTGATAATTTAGAAAACTAATAAAACATGTCGTTTGTCAATTGAAAAGTGTTTAAATCGGTTTGGCTAGCTGTGAAAAGTGCTAAACATGAACTTTGTCGTTTGGAAATATGCAATATGAAGCCGGTTGGTGCATAAAATAGGACAATGTACAGTGTAAGTCTAGTGAACCACCACGCAATGCTTTTGGTAATACCAAAAATTGCTAAAAGCTGTTTGCCTAGTTGTGAACAGTGACAAAACATGAAGATTGTCCTATGGAAACACGTAATATGAACCTTGTTGGTACATACAAATAAGGAAATTTGCATTGTAAGTCTAGAAAGTCCCCATCCAATGTCTTTGATTATAGCAAAATGTCTTAAAAGTTCTTTGCCTAGTTGTGAAAAGTGATAAAACATGACTTCTGTCATTTGAATATATGTAATATTACTAACGCCAATAGATAACTTTGTTACCAGTTTAAAGCAACCACGTATTTTAACTGCTTATATTACATTTAAAAGTCCGTACTGTTTTAAAATACATACATGTGTAAATTAAATTATAATTTAAATATCTTTTGCGTAAGTTTATTAATATTGATAATTATAGTATAGGCCAATCATGCTCGGAATTCTCTGTTTAAATCACTCGACTGTAAGGGGAGTTTGAGAATGTGTACAGACGCTGAATGAGTGTTTTGTAAAGCTTTAAACACGCTAAAGAGCTTTAAAAATATCTAAGTGTGTGTGTCCATATATATATATATATATATATATATATATATATATATATATATATATATATATATATATATATATATATATATATATAACATACTTGGATCACATCACAAAAGCAACAAATACAACTGAAGAAAACAATATGAAAGATAACTTAAACGAATTGCTCTTCGCAGACGATCAAGCACTACTACCAGCGTCATAAGAACACATACAAAGATAAACACCCAGATTACTTCAAACATACCAAACCTTTAACATGAAGATAAACAAAGAAAATGCCGAAGTCAGGAATCTAGAAAAAACGGAAAGAAACACCAATATAGAAAAAACGGAAAGAAACACCAATATATATATATATATATATATATATATATATATATACAATAATATATATTAATTAGGTACAATTTCTAACTCTTACACCAAGGTATATTTAACTATATATGTACGAAGACTTAGGGAGTTTGAGAACACTCATAACACATTGCTAAATCGTGTTGTAGAGTCAGATTTACAAATATTCAAAATTGCAGTAATAAACATGTCAGAGACGATCGTCAGAACAGACGGTGTTAATCTCTACCAGGTGGTCTGATATGGCCGTATTGTAAGCATTTAACAGACCAGTTTAAAAAAAATTTTCATAGTTTAATAGTAAGACTAATTTTTAACCATTTTCAGTAATTCAATGTATGTTATGAATGCGACATGTTCACGCTTATGTATGCTTCACGTATATATATATATATATATATATATATATATATATATATATATATATATATATATATATATATATATGTTTCTTATAATTAGCCGCAATTATTTTGCCATTGTCTGTGTTGCTCTAATACATTTTACGCTGTGGTCAAGCCGTCACTCTTGGTGATTATCGATTGACACGCGTTCCTCGTCCCGAGACAGTAATTAAGCTGGCTTGCTCTACCTGTGGGTTTATTGCTGGAGTGTATACAGGGATTGATTTTTCGTTTGTAAACTATTTTATAGAGATGGAAATATTTTGTAAAATAATATTTGAAATTTAAACTTATAATTTAAGTAAAATTTGTATCAGTATATTAATAACATTAATAATAATAATATAGCATAATCACGAAACGAAATCCCTACATTCGGACACCAACCATGTTTATAGTGCTTATATACAGACAGAGACAGCTAAGATAGATAAAGGGTGTTCGCCTTCATATACTGGTTGCGTGATCGGATTATGCTGACATCATTCGTGCTAAGATTCCAGTGTCGTTTTCTTTGTGGAAAAGTACGCTAATTAGCATATATTGAAATAGCCCATGAGCTAACAGATGGCTAATTGCCCTTGTAGCCTTATGATTTACAATGTTTTTCGGAACATAATTTAAGATTCAACACAATGAAACAGAGCTAAATAGGCCATTTATATTGCTGACACCAATAGCATGACGGGGTTATGCTGCCCTCATTCTTTCTAAGTTTCCATCCCAATTTTTGTGTGGAAAAGTATGCATCTGTATTATGTCATCGTACAGTTTGAACCAGATCTAAATAGGGTAGTGTTATTGATGACCCCGATTGAACTTTTCGTGATCTTTCACATGTAGTTTAAAATTGGTTCGTTTTATATAAAAGATACTACCATAAATAAATTTCAGTAGACAAACCACAACATAACTACTAACATATACAGTTATAACATGTTAAAACGCAGCAAACTCAACCCCACAGACACAAGTGGAGGAGGTAGGGTTATGCCGATCTCATTTGCTGGAAGGTGCAGTGGAGATTTTTTTATCACTAATCCAGCTCATTGTATCAGCATAACAGCTAAAGAAAAACTGTCACTACCAAGCACCCACTCACATACACGGGCCTTTAACCGATCTTACAGCATCCATACCTTATTTTTATTACCATTTCCACAACACCCCAGACACGACCATGTGTTAATTACACTGTTCTGGCTAGTTTCCGCGAGTGTAATTATATTGCATCTGGCAGTTTTATGATCTGAACTTTGCATGCTCTTTCACATGTGGTTTAAAATAGGTTAGTAAAAAGATAGTACCATAAATAAATTTCAGTGGAAAAACCACAAAATATCCACTAAACAAATAAGGTCATAACATGTTAATACTCACCAAACGCAGCCCCACCGACACAAGGGGGAAGAGATGGGGCTATGTACACCTTATTCACTGGAAGTCGCTTTGAAATTTTTTCTTTATCACGAGCCCAGCTCCTTGTATCACCAAAACAAATAAAATGAAAATTCCACTACCAAATAACAGACCCACCCCACACACACACATTCGCATCATTAGATAGACAATTTCCCCGAATTCGTCCATAGCGAGTGGGTATCGCTCCGGACCACACCCCCGCCGCCGGTCGGTTCGGCCGGTTCGGCTGGTTCGGCCGGTTTCGATTGCCGTCATATGGGATGTGCAGGCACACTCAGTACATTCAGCCGCACACTCGACACATTCACATCTCATTATTATATGAGGTATATATTAGCCGGATAAGTACCAGGTGACGACCTTTACCCGACTTTTGTATGACACGTTTATTGTTATTTGGGCTATATTAAAGCCCGTTATGTAACAGCACGGGGCATGGTGCCACCTTTGCACGACCTCTCCGTATCCAGTATATTGTTATATGTGTTAAGTATTGTCCGGTTATGTAACATGACTCCCATTTGCACGATCTCTCCAGGCCGAGTAAATGTTATATGGACAATAAAAAAGCGCACTCGTGTCGAGTGTATTATCCGGTTATGTAACATGGCATGGCATGGCATGACATTTGCACGACCTCACCTTATCACCCTTATCCAGCGTATATTGTTATATGAGCTATATTAGCACATTCGGCACGACCTTCGCACGACCTCTCCATATCACCCTTATCCGGAGTATTTTACTCTTTGAGCTATATTAAACTTTATCACCCCTTATCACCCTTATCCACGTATCGTTCCATGCATCATACACTACTAATGATATTATTGAATACTTCGAGTGCTATATGTGTCTGTATTATGACTGATTCTACGAGTGCTATATGTGTCTGTATTATGACTGATTCTACGAGTGCTATATGTGTCTGTATTATGACTGATTCTACGAGTGCTATATGTGTCTGTATTATGACTGATTCTACGAGTATGCTTCGGAAGATTCAGTCGGACTATATCCGCCCTCAGTGGTTGGAATCTTTGATAAAGTCTGTACTGAAGAGTTGCTTTCATTTTTGTACATGTACACGTGGATGTTAGAGGAAATTAAAGAGCAGACATATTTGCCGGCGTGGCCACAGTGGCTATTGGTGGTTCAATGAAATGTGCTGATTTTTTGATTTCAATCATTGCGTTTAGTAGAGGATGTAAGATGTATTTCATTTTCCGTGTGCGTGGTTATAGTGCAGGAACGAAACACATGCCCGCACATTAGGATTGAACCCCCTTCCCCCATCTATGGAATCAGAACATGACTTTTAGTACTAGGTATTTAGATAAAAGACCAGTTAATCCCCCCCCCCCCCGTAACTCTCAACGTCACTCACACAAAACTTATCAGGAGAAATAACAATTTAAAAAAACAAATTTTTCTTTAGGTTAACACCCTCCCCTCCCTCCCCTTATTGAAGATGAATCTGTGAACCTGATTGTAAGTGAAGCGCGGTGTTGTAAGGAGAGGCATTTCCTGATTGTAAGTGAAGCGCAGTGTTGTAAGGTGCGTCAGGTTCTGATTGTAAGTGAAGCGTGGTGTTGTAAGGAGCGGCAGGTCCTGATTGTAAGTGAAGCGTGGTGTTGTAAGGAGTGGCAGGTCCTGATTGTAAGTGAAGCGTGGTGATGTAAGGAGCGGCAGGTCCTGATTGTAAGTGAAGCGTGGTTATATAAGGAGCGGCAGGTCCTGATTGTAAGTAAAGCGTGGTGATGTAAGAAGCGGCAGGCAATGATTGTAAGTGAAGCGTGGTGTTGCAAGAATTGCAGGCCCTGATTGTAAGTGAAGCGAGGTTGTATAATGAGCGGCAGGTCCTGATTGTAAGTAAAGCGTGGTGATGTAAGGAGCGACAGGCCAGGATTGTAAGTGATGCGTGGTGATGTAAGAAGCGGCAGGTCCTGATTGTAAGTGAAACGCGGTGTTGTAAGGAGCGGCAGGTCCTGATTGTAAGTGAAACACGGTGTTGTAAGGAGCGGCAGGTCCTGATTGTAAGTGAAACACGGTGTTGTAAGGAGCGGCAGGTCCTGATTGTAAGTGAAGCGCGGTCTTGTAAGGAGCGGCACATAAGAATCAAAAGACGAGTTATGAACCAACATAGAACAGGTGCAGTCAATGAGCAAATGTCCAGTTGGGGGCTAAGATATGACGCATAGAAGTTGTGATTTCTAGCGGTAGTACCGAGAAAGCATAAAATTATGGTTTGTTTATGTTTGTCATGTGAATGACTTTACAGTGATGTCTGGATGTTTTTTTTTAAAATCTCAAAACGGACTATGGGAGGCGGGAATGTGTAGTTGTATATCAATAGTCAGAAATAGGACTGAAATGTCAATTCATGTGGTTATCTATCCGTAGCCACACAAAAGACTTTGAAAGGTGGACTTGTGCGGAAGTCTACCTGCAGTTCTTATAGAGACTCTTATTGCGGGTTTGTGATCTGGTAATTGATGTTAGTACCTTCAATGACATGAGGAAAATATTCATATCTAAACAAATTACAAACAAGTTAAAAATGATAATTATAAAATGCTACATCTATTCTATATTAATGTATGGCTCAGAAACATGAACACTAAATAAATAATTAGAAGACAGAATTGATGCCTTTGAGATGTGGATGTATAGAAGAATAGGGAGAACATCATGGAAAGAGAAGAAAACAAATAAAGAGATACTAAAACACTTAATAGGAAGAAAGAACTACTAAGAGAAATAAAGATCAGGCAAATAAAATATTTTGGACACATTAAAAGACATGACACCTTATTGAAGACCTTACTTGAGGGTAAAGTCAAAGGGAAACGAGCAAGAGGTAGGCAGAGATACAAGTGGGAGAGTAACATTATACGATGGACAGGTTACAGTCTAGCAGAGTGCACTATGAAGACAAGAGACATGAGATATTGGAAAAAACGTTGCAGCCAACCTTCGTTGCGGAGACGGCACTTAATGTTGATGATGAATTGATGTTAGGCTCGGTTTTTGTTAGTGTTTCTCGATGATTTGTCAGGTTGTTACTATAGTGTCAGGGGATAAACGTTGTGTTATTTTCTTGGGTTCTTGGCTTGGCCCACGGAATTAAGGCCAGACAGCTAGAGGAAAACATCCGTTCTCGGAAGTCCTGTTCGTGTCGAATCCATGGAAACAGGGCTCGCACTGCGCTATTACGCGTAAGTGGGTGAGATTGCTCACGTGTCACCAACCAATAAAAAACATGAAGATACATCACACAGATATATCAAACCGATCTATATGATAAAGCGGCGCGCATGTCTTTGTTTAATTGTCAGTGTATATGATTGTGTTTCAAGTGTGATAGTGTGTCAACACATCTACGGGTAATCGTGTACGTGAAGCTACACATCTAAGTCAAAAACTGGCGAGGCTCATTCAGATTATTCAATGTGTGATGTTTAACTGTGTCGTCTAACTCGATGTACATGCGTTATGATCGTGTAAACATTCCACAAGTGAATACAACCTTTGTGTGTCAGGTTCCACGATCGACTGACAGCTTTGTGTATCAGGTTCCACGATCGACTGACAGTCTGTGAGGTGGACGAATGAGGAGTTGATGTTGGTTATTAATCTAACAGTATGAACGGTTTTGTCCAACAATACACGTCAATTTGAAATTTGACTGAGGCACAATCGTTTATCGGCACACCGGGCATGGAAGACTTCCTGCAGCGCGGTGTGGACCGCTCAGATTACTATGGACACGTAGGCTATACAATTAAGACCATACACTGTATTAGAAGGCGTTTCAGACGTCTCGAATGGTTTTTTCTATTATTTTCAGATCAGGTCCGACAAGAGAATGAGGTCGACGCCTTGCAAAGTCTTCCTGACTTAAATTAAAATCAATAGCGCAAGTCATTTTTGTGTGCCTACGGAATTTCAGTATTATGTTAAAGTTATTTTCACTTGCGCTAAGCTGGATATTGAAGTTCGTGATTTGGATACTGCAATCCACATCTTCAAAAATCAAAGTCAAACCACAGATCATCAACCAATCTTTTATTTGCAGATGGTGTGTCCTAAATATCCAAAAATATATAAATTTATCTATGGTTAGTTGGTTGGTTGCTGATCCAGCGGTCCATGGGCTCATACCCTTTGACCCAGACATTATATTGCTGGGAAGTCTGCGAATTTTCCGCCCACCCCTGGCCAGAGCAGAAAATAACTATTTACACCACCAGGAAGGCAGGTTTCTACCTATGCACTGCTCCGAGCCACTACAGCCAAGATCGGGTTTTCACTGTGCTCATTCGCCGTCACCAATTGACTACTGGTTATAATGAACGTCTCTATTGCTCCAGGCATGCAACCAAATGTTCAAGTGAAGCATGAGAAGTATAATTGTATAGATGACGTGCCATGAAGCTTCTATAAGAAGATAACCTCAATATAACGGCATGTCATCTACTAAGTTTTTCTGTTGCATGGGTGGTTTGTCTAGTGGTCCATTGGTGAGACCCACAGACGCAACCGCATGCGTACAGATTAATCTATAAATCATAATAGACATATTCCCCAAAGTATGTACCAACTTTAAGCTTAGCGGGTCTCCATAAAATAATAGATATATTCCCCAAAGTCTGTACCAACTTCAAGCTTAGCAGGTCTCCCTCCATAAAATACACCAAATTTTTTATATTAATTTATTTTGACCCCCAGATCCCCATTCCCTTGTGAATAACTCTTTAGAATTAGTAGTTTTTAATCATAGCTTTTAAAAAAATGTTAATATGATATATAGCCAATATTCCTGATTTGCTGTTTCAGTCTATGTTGATTAAATATATCGACCCGAGTGTTTTTCTTACCTTAGATCGTCAGCAAACAAAGGTTATCATCAACATTTTTCTATCTGTAATCTACGCCCACGTAGCTAGCCTGGTCTGGAATTTTAGTTCAGGGTGCATAGAATAGGACCAATGCTTTCTTTTCAGGCTTGTCGTAGGAGGCGACTAAGGGAATTGGGAGATACGCTGACAACCTGTCATCTATGAAAAATTGTCAATATCATATAAATGTCACATCAATATCACATCAATGTCACATCAATGACACATCAATGTCACATCAATGTCACATCAGTGTCACATCATTGTCATATCAATGTCATATCAATGTCACATCACTGTCATATCAATGTCACATCAATGTCACATCATTGTCATATCAATGTCATATCAATGTCACATCAATGTCACATCAATGTCACATTATTGTCATATCAATGTAACATCAATGTCACATCATTGTCATATCAATGTCACATCAATTACACATTATTGTCATATCAATGTAAACATCAATGTCACATCATTGCCACATCAATGTCACATCAATGGCACATCAATGTCACATCAATGTCACATCATTGTCACATCAATGTCATATCAATGTCATATCAATATCATATCAATGTCACATCTTGTTTGGCTTTTCTTACTTGTGTCATTTACTTGCCATTTTGTGACAGACTCCTAGGTGACGAAATGTGACATACTCCTAAGTGACTGATGGTGCTAGATCTGACAGACTTCTATGTAACGGGGAATGTAACAGACTCCTAGGTAATGGGGAATGTAACAGACTCCTAGGTAATGGGGAATGTGACAGACTAATAGGTGACAGACTCCAAGGTGACGGGGAATGTCGCAGACTCATAGGTATGTCATAGATATGACACGCTTCTAGATGTGACAGACTCCTAAGTGACGGAAAATGTGACAGACTCCTAGGTGATGGGGAATGTGACAGACTCCTATGTGATGGGGAATGTGACAGACTCCTAAGTGACGGAAAATGTGACAGACTCCTAGGTGATGGGGAATGTGACAGACTCCTATGTGATGGGGAATGTGACAGACTCCTAGGTGACGGGAATGTGACAGACTCCTATGTGATGGGGAATGTGACAGACTCCTAGGTGATGGGGAATGTGACAGACTTCTAGGTGATGGGGAATGTGACAGACTCCTATGTGATGGGGAATGTGACAGACTCCTATGTGATGGGGAATGTGACAGACTCCTAGGTGACGGGAATGTGACAGACTCCTATGTGATGGGGAATGTGACAGACTCCTAGGTGATGGGGAATGTGATAGACTCCTAGATGATGGGGAATGTGACAGACTCCTATGTGATGGGGAATGTGACAGACTCCTATGTGATGGGGAATATGACAGACTCTTAGATTATGGGGAATGTGACAGACTCCTAGATGATGGGGAATGTGACAGACTTCTAGGTGATGGGGAATGTGACAGACTTCTACTGATGGAAATGTGACAGATTCCTAGGTGACGGGAACGTGACAAACTCCTAGGTGACAGGAACGTGACAGACTCCTATGTGACGGGGAATATGACATACTCTTAGATGATGGGGAATGTGACAGACTTCTAAGTAACGGGAAAGTGACAGAGTACTAGATGATGGGGAATGTGACCGACTTCTAGGTGACAGGGAATGTGACGGGGAATGTGACAGACACCTAAATGATGGGGAATGTGACAGACACCTAGGTGATGGGGAATGTGACAGACACCTAGGTGATGGGAATGTGACGGATGATGCTAGATGTGACAGACGCCTAGTTAACGAATGATACTAGATGTAACATAAATGTGGATGTGTCAACAAATATATGCGCCAATGGCTCAGCACATCGGCCTCGACGGTTTTGGATTACAATAAATTCCAAAACTCTACAAATGTTGAGGAACTCTTCCACCTCCGCCCCCCCCCCTTATTTTACGTGTTATGAGTACTCTCAACAGGCAGGCTATGAGCTTCGCTGATTAGGGCAGAGAACATACGGGCAAACCCGAGTTATGTTATGTTATGTTCCCCCAGGGCCATAGGCGGCGCATAGGGCAGAAACGAAAGCTTTCGATTTCTGTCTTTGTGTTGCCAGGTCTTTCAATTCTTGGATGTTGTTTAGGTTCATTGACATGCCTTCTCTATTAATGGTTCTTCGTAGAGTTTCTCTATGTCTCCCTCTTCTTCTTAATCCAGGTGGCACCCAATATAGTGACTGCTGGGGAATTCTTAGGCTGTTCATTCTGAGAACATGGCCGATGTAAGTCCAACGCCTTTGTCTAATGAAGGAAGATATATAAGTTTGTTTGCTTTCCTCTCTTATAGTAGTGTTATATTTAAAGTCACTCCACTTAACATTCAGAATGGTACGTAGGCATTTGTTTTCAAAGGAGTCGAATCTCTTATCTGTGGCTTTTGTCGCTTTCCAACTTTCGCATCCATATGATAGAATAGGGATGATGTTGGAGTTAAACAACTTGAGTTTTGTGGTGTTTCCTAGTGTGTTTGACGTGCAGATGTTAACACCCGAGTACAATAAAGTAAATCCTCTACAAACGTGCAACATATATGTTATTACTGTAATAACTACACAACACCCATGTTATTACTGTTACAGCTACACAGCTTCCATGTTCTTATTGTTACAATTACACAACTTTATTCTATTACTGTTACAGCTACACAGCTTCCATGTTCTTATTGTTACAATTACACAACTTGTATGTTATTACTACTACAACTACACAACTTTCATGTTAATGTTACAATTACGGAACTTTCTTGTTAATACTGTTACAACTACACAAATTTCTTGTTATTACGGTTACAATAACACAACTTTATGCTATTACTGTTACAACTACACAACTTCCTTATTATTACTGTTACAACAACACAACTTTTATGCGATTACTGTTACAACTACACAACTTTTATGCGATTACTGTTACAACTACGCAACGTTCTTGTTATTACTGTTACAACTACGCAACGTTCTTGTTATTACTGTTACAACTACGCAACGTTCTTGTTATTACTGTTACAACTACAAAACATTCTTGTTATTACTGCAAAGTATTGTTTGTTCTCATTTTAGTGTTACAACTTCACAAATTTCTTGTTATTGCTGTTACAACAACACAACGTTTTTGCTATTACTGTTACAGCTACAGAACTTTCTTGTTATTATTGTTACAACTACACAATTATTTATGAAAAGTACTACTAAAGACTTATGTGATTTGATCTCAGGTGCTACTGATACTTGTAACAGCTCTACCCTTCATTACTTATGGTACGGAGAAACCAGGAGGGATAACGCCATTCGATGCAAAGAGCACAGACGAGAGTGTAGTTTTTTCTGTCCAAATGATTAACAAATTTTTAGGCGCCAGTGCTGATAAATTAAGAAAACTAGTATCGATTATTTCATCAACAAGACTGGTACAATTTTTGTCCATAAGAAAAGATTTTTTAAACTACATCAAATGTACAATTTATGTCTGTAAGAAATATTATTTCAGCTACATCACATATACACTTTTTTGTTTGCAAGAAAAGATTATTTGCAAAACATTGTAACATAGTGTGCATAGAAGAAGAAGTAGAATACGGAAGAAGAAGCAGCGGAGAAATAGGCTAACTATTAGAATTCGGACGAACACATCCAGTAGATTACTGTAAGATAAAGTAAAATTAAGCTGCTGACAGAATTGACCAGATCCATTGTTCACTTGACTTCATGTCGCTAGACTTCATGTCTCTAGATTTCTTGTCTATAAACTTCATGTCACTTGACTTCATGTCGCTAGACTTCATGTCTCTAGATTTTTTGTCTATAAACTTCATGTCACTAGACTTCATGTCGTTAGACTTCATGTCTCTAGATTTCTTGTCTATAAACTTCATGTCACTTGACTTCATGTCGCTAGACTTCATGTCTCTAGATTTCTTGTCTATAAACTTCATGTCACTTGACTTCATGTCGCTAGACTCCATGTCAATAGACTTCATGTCGCTAGACTCCATGTCAATAGACTTCATGTCGCTAGACTCCATGTCAATAGACTTCATGTCGCTAAACTTCTTGTCAATAAACTTCATATCGCTAGACTTTTTGTCCATAAACTTCATGTCACTAGACTTCATATCGATAGATTTCATGGCACTAGACTTCATTGCGCTAGACTTCATGTCGATAAACTTCTTGTTGCTAGACTTCATGGCGCTAATGTCACACTTTGACCAGAACCATAGAATGCTAGGAAATGTCGTTAAATGACGAAGCGGTTGTAAAAGCGGTGTAATTATAATACTTTTGACACAGGGAGTTCTCTGTACTGAATATCGGCTCCGTGCCTTTGATATGCCGGTTATTGAGCTTGTGGACTGCCGAAACGGAAAGTTTACCAGGAATCAGAGGGAAACGCATTGTATAAATAGTGGTCAGGGTACTTACTAGTGTCAATTCGCAATTATCATATCTATGATGCGTTAGCGAGATATCAAAGCATTTGAAATAAGTTTTCCCCGGTAAATTTATTGCAGCAAGATACAAAGGCAGGAATTGCTTCTCCGTGATAAAAGACTAGAAATGGACAAAGAATGAAAGCTAACCAGAAATTCCTTTCCGTGGGAAGATATCTGATTTAAAAAAAAAACTAGATTCTGATGACAAGCAACATACTGACTCCTTATACGATTGGCTAATCGTCAAGAAATGACTTGGGGCTGAGTTGAGAACGGACGCGGAAGACATGTTTACCGGACAGTTCAGAACGGGGAGATAGAGGAGTCCCCAAGTAGAGTTAGCTAAAGAAGTCAACTCGAGCGTTATGCTGTGGCTAGGAGAAACTTGAGTTTGTCTGTGGCTAGGAGAATCTTGAGTTTGTCTGTGGCTAGGAGAATATTGAGTTTGTCTGTGGTTAGGAGAATCTTGAGATTGAATGCAAGATCTTGGTCCTAGTCAACATGGTTAAAAGTAAAGAATGTCTGCGATTGAAAATGTTTTGGTAACTTGTTACTAATAAACTATAAATCATAGTTTACAAAAAATATAGAAAAATTGGATCTGACCGTCCAATTTGAATGAACCCTCAACAACTGTCACCCACAACAATAATTTATGTTGATGATGTATCAATATATACACAATCTAGGACAGTTGTATCATTTGTTAAACACAATTAACATTATAATATAAATTGAAATTGATTGCAGAATGAGAGTGCAGCGATGCCTAGAAATTTTCTTTTTAAATTTAAAAATGTGTTCGTTATATATAATATAATATAATATAATATAATATAATATAATATAATATAATATAATATAATATAATATAATATAATATAATATAATATAATATAATATAATATAATATAATATAATATAATATAATATAATATAATATAATATAATATAATATAATATAATATAATATAATATAATATAATATAATATAATATAATATAATATAATATAATATAATATAATATAATATAATATAATATAATATAATATAATATAATATAATATAATATAATAATATAATATAACATAATAATATAACATAACATAACATAACATAACATGACATGACATGACATGACATGACATGACATGACATGACATGACACGACACGACACGACACGACACAACACAACACAACACAACACAACACAACACAACACAACACAACACAACACAACACAACACAACACAACACAACACAACACAACACAACACAACATAATTAATAATATAATATAATATAATATAATATAATATAATATAATATAATATAACATAACATAACATAACATAACATAACATAACATAACATAACATAACATAACATAACATAACATAACATAACATAACATAACATAACATAACATAACATAACATAACATAACATAACATAACATAACATAACATAACATAACATAACATAACATAACATAACATAACATAACATAACATAACATAACATAACATAACATAACATAACATAACATAACATAACATAACATAACATAACATAACATAACATAACATAACATAACATAACATAACATAACATAATATAATATAATTAATAATATAATGTGATGTGATGTGATGTGATGTAATGTAATAATATAATATACTATAATTATAATATAATATGATATGATATGATATGATATGATATGATATGATATGATATGATATGATATGATATGATATGATATGATATGATATGATATGATATGATATGATATGATATGATATGATATGATATAATATAATATATCCAATGAATCAGTTTTTCCAGTACTCAGAAATTCGTGCTGACTTATCTCCATTAAAACCCATCGCTGAATGAATTTAATTCACGAATTTAAGATGAACAACTTCAAGACGTGAAATTCACTTATCTTGGAAGCATCATATCATCGAATGGAGAAAACACCTAAAAAATACAACATAAATGTCACATAACATACTGGATATTAGGGTAGATGTGTCTAATTTCAAAAACAAAACATGTGAGCATGAACACCCAAACTGCTCTATATAAAACGAACATCATATGATCAACATGCTACCAATATCAAACGTGGACATTAACAACAGAAGCCAAAGAAAACTTACTATAATAGAAAAGACTTGTCTATGTAGAATCCTCGGAGTAACAATAGGAAACAATATCAGACACAATGCCAAATCTAGATTACATCAGAAGACAACAGATTAAGTGGTATTCATATGCTTTCAGACTACCATCAGATGGTGCCCCTTAAAAAACTATACTATATAGGCATAATGGATACAAAGCAAACGGCAGACTTTACAAACAACGGATTACAGATATTAAAGCAGTCAACGAAAACAAACATATATGAAGCACACAAGAAAAGCATCTCCAGAACTCCTCTACCTCAGACGCTGTACGGTATACAGGGGTATACAGCGAAAAGAAAGACTGAATTAGTTGTGAAACCTTTTCTGTGGTATATATTCCCTACTTAGGTTTGAAAGATGGCGTAATACTTTAGTTGTCAAAACTGTTTGTAAATACAATTTAATTATTGACGTTCTGCGTTGAGAAAGACTATGACACATTCCATTTACATGCATTGTTATATCAGGGTCAATAATTGAAATCTGCATTCTGAGATCTGACTCCAACTGAAATCTGTATTCTGAGATCTCACTCCAATTGAAATATGTATTCTGCGATCTGACTCCAACTGAAACATGTATTCTCAGATCTGACTCCATTTGAAACCTGTTTTCTGAGATCTGATTCCAACTGAAACCTGTATTCTGAGATCTGATTCCAACTTGAACCTGTTTTCTGAGATCTGATTCCAGCTTGAACCTGTTTTCTGAGATCTGATTCCAACTTGAACCTGTTTTCTGAGATCTGATTCCAACTTGAACCTGTTTTCTGAGATCTGATTCCAACTGAAATCTATATTCTGAGATCTGATTCCAACAAGCTTGTATTATCAGATCTGACTGCATTTGAAATATATATTCTGAGATCTGATTCCAACTGAAACCTGTATTCTGAGATCTGATTCCAACTGAAACCTGTATTCTGAGATCTGATTTGTTGTTTTGTACATTTTATCTAAACTTATTTTAATGATTAACGAAAGCAGAAACTTATATTTCGTACATATGTTTTACTCTACTAAAGGCAGCAACAATTGTAAATTTATTTTCAATAGTTCTAAAGAATATTCCTAAAAGTGGGCCCAGAAACTTGCTGGAGACTATAAAGGCTCATAATAATTCTTCAAATCTTCGCGGACCCATTTAGAAAACTACGCCAACCCAGTAAACTTCATATACTGCAGTTTAAGGACAGCTGGTCTAGGAGATTACAACTTAGAAAGACTGTGTGTCTTATTTTTTCAATTTATATTCATAATTTTATTCGATGGTACAGGACTGTTGATCTGTTTCATATGTGTATTCGTGTGCTGTCTTGTGCCATTCTTCCTCCTGTTCATGTAAATAAAAACCTAACAAGTAACTGTTTTTAGAATATACTAAAATTATTATCTATTTTGTGTTTTCCTTTTTGCGCGTACATATTCCTATGAGCGAACATTTTATACAAGAAACAACACTGCAGATATAGACATTATTAGCCAACAATTTATACAAGAAACAACACTGCAGATATAGACATTATTAGCCAACAATTTATACAAGAAACAACACTGCAGATATATACATTACTAGCCAACAATTTCTACAGCTTGACCATTGGATTGATGGAATCGGATGGTCCTGAAACAAATTGTATTTGCTAACTTGCAATCATTAATGACCAAAGATACACAGATAACTTGTTTTTGCAGGTACAGTGTTCAAAAGGAAGATTATGTAGAAATAATTATTCAAAAGGAAGATTATGTAGAAATAATTATTCAAAAGGAAGATTATGTAGAAATAATTATTCAAAAGGAAGATTATGTAGAAATAATTATTTAAAAGGAAGATTATGTCGAAATAATTATGATCCGAATCAACGCACTATAAACAAATATTGTTACTGTCATTGTGAAACTGTTCTTCTCTAACAGACTGTGGCAGGAGTATTGTACAGATATAAGCTTAAAGTTTCTGGAGGAGATCATGTAAGTTTTCTCATAGTCATTTTTCTAAACGTTTATTTGCATAAATCTTTCCATCATACGCGATATGCTTTGGGAGTTTGAGATTCTCACCGTATGCTTGTTGGTGTTTGAGTTACCATCCAAGTGAGTGTGACAATAATGTGTGGTAATGAATGGAAATAGGTACAGATGTTACCAATTGTAGTCAATATAGCAAATTTACAATGAGAGCCAGCGACAGACGACGTTTCGATTAATAGCCTTCATCAGGATGAAATGCATCAAACAAAATAAAGCACATATGAGGACAGTAGTAGGAAGAAATAATGCGTGGTAAGAAACTTTACTTGACATGGCTTGAAACATGAAACATGGCTTGAAACATGAAACATGGCTTGAAACATGAAACATGGCTTGAAACATGAAACATGATTTGACATGTTTCTTACGTTTTAATCACTTCCTCCTAGCATCCTCATATTTGCTTCTTTTCTTACATTCAGTATAGGCCCTATTGTTTATTTCGCTTGTTGTCCTTCGTCCTGATATAGGCTATTAGTCGAAACGTCGTCTGTCGCTGTATTTATTTTATTAACTAATTTTGATACGGTAACACTTGTACCTATTTCTGTTTATTTTGACAATTTTGAAAAACAGGCAAAAACATCAACACAATTATCATGGAGCTTAATAAAGGAATACTTCAGGCAGCTAAGGAGACAATACCAAGAGGAACGAAGAAAAATTATATAGCATATTGGATGAACACACTCCAAAAACTACACGAAGATCTGGATGTAGCACGTAATAAGGCAGAGGCGTAACCATTTCAACAGAACGACATCGCTCTACAAAAACTAAAGCAAAGTTCACTTAAAGAAAAGATAGAAACACAGAGATGAAGGTGAAGGAAAAAGCTCAAAAAATTTCATTTTGAAAAGGAAGGAAGAAAACTGTGGAAACTAACGAAGCAAATAAATAATGATAACATTCTACAAGTTTGTATGCTGCTAAACAAATATAATGGAAGATTCAGGTAAACACTACAATACACTGGCAAACAAGCAGCATACATGCTTTCAGAATCCTACAGATATGAAAGTACCAATACCATAAATGCTTGCAGACAAAGAAATAATCATCAAGAAATAAACTATGGTAGGAACAACACAAATTGTCACAATGTCATGTCTAAATGATTCAGGTTAGAACTAAAAGTATCTATAAGGAAATTAAAAGATAGCAAATGACAAGAACCGGATGGTATCACTAATGAAGAACCTAAGATATGCAGCAATGTATAAATTACTACTGATATACTACTACAGTTGGGGTACATACAATGTATAAATTACTACTGATATACTACTACAGTTGGGGTACATACAATGTATAAATTACTACAGATATACTACTACAGTTGGGTACATACAATGTATAAATTACTACTGATATACTACTACAGTTGGGGTACAGACAATGTATAAATTACTACTGATATACTACTACAGTTGGGGTACATACAATGTATAAATTACTACTGATATACTACTACAGTTGGGGTACAGACAATGTATGGTTGGTTGGTTGGTTGCTGATCCAGCGGTCCATGGGCTCATGCCCCTTGACCTAATGCCATTGGATGGCATTATATTGCTGGAAAGTCTGTGGATTTTCGGCCCACCCCGGGACAGAGCCAGAGAATAACTATCACACCTCCAGGAAGGTAGGTTTAAACCTATGCACTGCTCTAAGCCACTGTAGCCAAGATAGGGTTCACTGTGCTCATTCCCCGCCACCAGTTGACTACTGGTTATGCCGAACTTCTCTATTGCTCCAGGCATGCAACCAAATGTTCAAGTCAAAAGGATTGTCACGTCCTGAGTCACTGTGCCTCTATGATGGGCCTCAGCCATAGGAAAAACAGTGATGTCAGTTTCCTCCTCCTTAGTGCTGCACAGTACATCTCTGGCTCCTTCCCAACCACAGAGGGTGCATACATATATATTCAGGCAAACATGTAAAATATTTCAACAACAAAATAAAATCATAATTGTATAGATGACGTGCCATGAAGCTTCTATAAGAAGATAACCTCAATATAACGGCATGTCATCCACTAAGGTTTTCTGTTGCATGGATGGTATGTCTAGTGGGCCATTGGTGAGACCCACAGACGCAACCACATGCGTAACAGACAATGTATAAATTACTACAGATATACTACTAGAGTTGGGTACAGACAATGTTAGAGAGAAGCGATCATGTGTCTTATCATAAAGAAAGACAAGGAAAAACAGAAGCCTGGCAGATACAGACCAATAAGCCCAACTAGTTGTGTCTGCAAGACATTGGAAGACATTAGCTGTGTCTGCAAGACATTTAAAGGGATGACCAACAGAAGACTGAAATGATACAAAGAATCAGAGAAGCTATTGGTGCCAGAACAAGCTGGATTTAGAGAGTGTAACAATTGGTGCCAGAACAAGCTGAATTTAGAGAGTGTAACAGTTGGTGCCAGAACAAGCTGGATTTAGAGAGTGTAACAGTTGGTGCCAGAACAAGCTGGATTTAGAGAGTGTAACAGTTGGTGCCAGAACAAGCTGGATTTAGAGAGTGCAACAGTTGGTGCCAGAACAAGCTGGATTTAGAGAGTGTAACAATTGGTGCCAGAACAAGCTGGATTTAGAGAGTGTAACAGTTGGTGCCAGAACAAGCTGGATTTAGAGAGTGTAACAGCACTGAAGACTAAATATCATTCCTGTCCCAGATCATAGAAGATACATTTCAAGAAAAGAAGAACGTTTTCTCCCTATGTATAGATCTTCAAAAAGCTTTCGACAAGGTCTGGAAAGTTGGACTGATGGTAAATCTGCAAATAAACGAAATCAGGAGTAACATGGGTAAGTGGATACGATCCTTCATATACAATCAGAAAATAAGTCAGTAAGGAAGGTCACAAAGACTAAAACGTTCTCTTAAATCATGGAGTTCATCAAGGCTCAGTACTGTCTCCAACTCTATTTCTTGTCTTTATAAGCGATCTAATCTGCAAACTGCTACAGAATGTAAGAGCATCTATGTACGCTGATGACATGGTTGTGTGTAGAAGAACATCTAAATATTGCCAACAAGAAAATAAAAAAGGCAGAAAACAACATGACATCATTGGCAGACAAATGGATGGTAAAGATCAATGTTGACAAATCATCAGCAACAATATTCACTTTCAAATAAGGACAAAGCAGGAGACAAAAAAACTTGGCGATGCAAGTTTCCAAACAGAAGAGGAGCTGGGCACATGGTTACAACATAAGAAAATAGATTGGCATTGATGCTTCGTCATCCCGAGAAAATTGGCACCAAAATAGTGAATGGCACAATATATTATTTAGTGCATGTTACAATTTGTCAAATAGTCAATGGAACAATATATCTTTTAGTGAATGTTATGGTGTATAAAGTATTGAATACATATATCTGCAGTGTTGTCTCTTGTATAATACTATTCTAACATAATACATATCAACTTTCAGACAGAGATCTGCAGTGTAGATGTCTGGGAAAGTGCATGGGCGACAGATCCTGCTAAAAAAATGATATTGATAGGACATATAACATGTACCCTTGAGGTGTGTAATTTTTTTGGGTTTTGTTATTAAATTTAACAAAAAATTGGCAATAGTGCATGATACCATGGTCATGGCGAAACTGATTTCGCTAATGGCATGCACGTTTTTAAGTGTTCGGTCAAGAATGAAACTACCACAGGACCAGCAAACTGGTAGGGGATGTTGACTGTTCACAGAAACCTATTTTAGATATTGCGCAATAAATTCAGAAAATTAGAAAATTCTGGAAAGATCAGAGTAACAGCAGCTCACATGGCACAAGTACCAACCCGCCATCAAACTACACGGCAATTAAGATATGGGCATGGAGCGTCTGTTGCCTCAACAATAAAAAACAAGAAAATTATAAATTAAATTTGCATGCCAACAATGTCAGACATGGACATTAACTAAAGAACAAGAGAGAAAGCTTACTACGTGTGAAATAAGATGTCTAAGACAAGCAGCAAACAGAACAAGAGGAGATCATGTGAGAAATAAGATCACAAGGAAAGTTGGAACAACGTCTGTGATCAAATATATTGGAGAAAAAAAACGGGAATGAAATGGATCAGTCAAATGAATGAGAATGAACCAGGACCGTAGATACATCTTCCTTAAAAGGGTGTGTATGTGTGGGGTGGGGAGGTTACGTAAAATGAAAAGCATTCCTGCGTTACGTTTTTGTGTGTACATTTCTCCATTTGTTGGAAAACTTGATAACCCTTTTGTGAGAAATCGGTTAAGTTCATTTTGGCTAAGTTCATGGTACTAAAAGTCATGTTCTGATTTGCTGATACAGAAAATGGGATGTGGCTTATCAACTTTTGAATGAGTCCTTATTGGCTAATAGCAAGAGCATACGACATGAAAGTGAAAACAGCAAATGGTAGAGGAAGACCTAGAAGAAGGTGGATTGGGGCAATTACAACTTTCTCAGATTTCACAAAATCACTGTATATCAAGATTGTCATATTGCGAAATCCACGTTCTTTTAATCTTATGACGCCTCGCAGCAAAAACTGAGAAAGAAAGTAGAATATAAATAACCAAATGGTCAGAGGGTGTCCGACAAAGTGGATGGTGCCGCAGTAACCTAATGAACAAATAGTAACGCAAAATGAGGTAAACAGGTTACTAAAACACTTACCTAGCCTATTTTTATAGGGGTATTTTTCTTATCTTTTTCTTTTATTATTCTTGCACTCATCTATAGTGTCTCTAATTTCCCACTTTCGGTTTGTTTATAATGAATGCACGCATTTTCACTTTTACTAGATGCGTTGCCATCCCTGCGCTATTATGGAGACGGGGGCTTGATGAAATATAGACATCTATTTTGTTTTTTATTTTGTCGTTTTCTGTTGTTTGTCTCTTGAAAAAGGTTCAATTTGAGCCGATACGTTGAGAATTGTCCTGTTTAGTTTTATTGTATGTTTTTTTTAAATATATTTTTATTAATAGGCTAGGTAAGTGTTTTAGTAACCTGTTTACCTCATTTTGCGTTACGAAAGAAAGTAGATAGATAAAATTTCTTGTATATTTTGTTTCTTAAACTATGTCAATTCCGGGTTATGTTTTAAATTTCCATTTCATGAACGAATACTGTAATTGTCTATTTTGCCAGACTCTAGCTACTAAAGCTTAGGGTTACCATAATTGTCAGATGGAAAAAGAGGACGTTTCGACATGCGTCTTTAAATCTACTGCACCCTTATTGCAGGATTGCCATAATTGTCAGAAGGAAAAAGAGGATATGCAAAATTTTCATCAAATATGTCCAATATTAAGTGTTGTACAAATAAAATTAAAGTTAAACTACACAAAATATTGTTCTTATTTAATTATAAACTTGTATTAACTGAGTTTCGGCATTTTTTAACATTATTTTAATTCAAGTTCAATCTTCAATTCTTCTTCTTCTTCAGCGTTCATTCTCAAACTCCTGCTGGATCTCTCCTGTAGTAGTACCACTAGATTTCCAGCAGGATGCAGTCCAGAAAATGGAAATGCGTTGTGTCGCCGTTTATTTGCGCTAATGGCCCGACACATCCGTCTTCGGTGAAATCTTCAATTCAAAAATTAATTAATTAATAATTATTACTAACTAACTCGCATTACCGTCTGCTGTGCGAAATGCGTTATGTTTACGACAAATTGAAAATGGCTGACGGAACGGAATCAGAAGTTCTGATGTCTAATGTTAATATTGAGCTAAATATAGCTAGCGTGCGTGTTTATTTCACTATACATAATAGATTAAAGTATATAGCACAGAAAAATAAGTAAGAAAGTATCGATCGATTGGGGACGGACGGACGCTCGGGTACGGAGAAAAACCCGGACAAAAGCCATTTTTCTGGAAAGCCACCCGGACGCCCGGACAGGGGCGTAAAAAGAGGGCGTGTCCGGGGATACTCGGACGTATGGTAACCCTACACACGTTCATAGTCAGGCTGCTGTTGGAGATACACATGATGTTAGCCTCACAGATGTTGATGTCCACGAAGTTGTCTTGTTCTTTGAGAGAAAACTCAATGCCAGATTCAACTGTTATTATTACATGAAGGCCACATCGGCTATAAATATCACTAAACAGAACGTATGTAATTGCAAATTCTGTTAGCTTGTTTTACTTGTATGTTTAGACCCACAAGAGTTACAAGCGATATATATGAAATTATTCGGTAAAACTACCGATCAACTCTTCACTGTGCTATAAATAGCACACATTTTATTACATTTTTACGAAGTTGACGTCATGGATTTCCCACTGCGCATGCCCGGTCAACTATCTAATTATCCAAGTGGCAACGAACAAACTATTAAAATTATAAGTAATTGATTTATTACTTTCAAACAAATCCTAACCCGAACCCCCTTCCCTAATCTAAACGGCGCGCAAGTTGCGTGTAATTCTTCGTTGTGACCTTTGCTCTAGTTTCGAGGTATCACCTAACCTTTGTTGTGTGATTAAGGTTAAGTACTTGTAGTAGTTAGGATTAGAAATAATATTTTTAATGTGTGCGCACACTTCGCTCCGTGTGTAGCAGAAATAATGATCGCTCACTACAAATCATAAACAATTTGTTTTTAAATATGTAAATTGGAAAAGAAACAGATTATGCATAAGATCGTCTGTGTATAGATTTGAACTCAGTGATTGTTGGGAGGTGACGT
The DNA here is from genome assembly GCA_034231615.1 of Meghimatium bilineatum. Taxonomy (NCBI): domain Eukaryota; kingdom Metazoa; phylum Mollusca; class Gastropoda; order Stylommatophora; family Philomycidae; genus Meghimatium; species Meghimatium bilineatum. Next base: position 100,883,492 of record CM067322.1, on the reverse strand, counting down.
CACAGCAGCCATTAATTTCGTTGGTGTTACACGGAAATCCGTGACGTTGGTTAAGTTAAAAATGTAAACAGTGTACTATTTATAGCACAATGAAGAATCAAAAGCAGCTTTTACCAATGACAATTTAATATTCCGTTTCAAATAAAATACTTTAATTTTAATTATAACTTCTGCAATCACACTGCACATGTTAGGTAATACCTCGAAACTAGAACATAGGTCAGAGTTGAAGAGTTGATCCGTAGTTGAGCCAATTATTTCTATGTGAAATATAATATTTCTCCAGTTATTTCATACCCAGAATAATCCAACTCCATTGTATTATGTATTATGGGATATATATTAATTAGATGTCTTCTACTCAGGGAGATACAGTGGAACCCCTCTATAACGAACCCTTTCATAACAAATATTCCAATATAACAATGCTTTTCAAAATCTCCAATTATATTTATTCTGTTTTCTTTGTAATGTATATAACGAATTTTTGTTTTTACATCGGTGCGGACCAAGTTGTTATAATGGGATTTTTACATTAGTATTTACTGTGGAACCCAAGGTCCATCAGCCTTACACCGAACCTGAGCACAGACTATTGGGTATGAAAAATATAAACTTAACAATAAAGTATACAAGACAGCTTCAAACTTTATGGGTTTTTTTTCAAGAAAATACAGGACAAACATAAAACACACAGTAAAGTTAGTAACAATAATGACATTATCACAAAAGCAAAAGAGGGCAGACATTTAACAGCAGAGACATCCAAGGTGTAATCATATTTTACTTCTTCTTCTGTGTTCGCTCTCTGATAACCAACACAAACATTTGTGTTATTTCCGCCGGGAAGCGTGAAGTACGTTTTACTGCTAGTTCCACAGCAGAGTTGTGTTATTTGCACCTTGGCAGGCCCACCATATGAGGCCTTGAAATCTGAGGCCCAGCATATCCGTTTTCATTATGCCTTTATTTCTGATAGTGGACTTCCCTAGCCAATAACAGCCTTTCCATATGTGACTTTCTGGTTCAACACTAAATGATCCCAAATACTATGTCTTGATTGCTTGTATAAAGTAAAATAAAATTGAGTGTTGTTATTTCTCGCTTAACACGACCACTCCTCCTATCGACTCAGCTGTAAATGAGTACCTGGCACATACGTTAGGGGAGGTCAAGATTGCAAAGACGGGATCCACCTAATAGTTGTCACAGCTTAGTACATGAAAAGTTAATTTCATCCCCGACGGCAGATTTGATTTTTTATATAGTTTCAATTATTGCAGTTGCTTGTTGGGTACTATTTCTGCAGTGAAGACAAAACATGCTGGAGGGAAGAGCTTAGTGCAAGTGATAGTACACTTACGACAAATTTTGGAAGCCATGAGAGATTTATTTCATGCCCAAAACACTCCAACATTCAACAAAGTGCTATTCATTCATTCATTTTCCTTTTGCACTGAAGTTATCGCATAGGGCAGAGGTCAGATCTCTCCAATTCTGTTTGTTCAAAGCTATTCTGTGCAGTTCTTGAATAGTATGAATATTGGTTGTTTTACTTTCTCTAAGTATTGTTCTTCTGAGTGTTTCTTTTGGTCTACCCCATGCTCTTTTGCCTGTAGGTATCCATTCAAGAGATTGGTGGTGTATTCTGTTGGTGTCTGCGCGTAGGACATGCCCGATGTAGGACCAACGACGTTTTCTGATAAAATCTGTGATGAAATTTTGATGTGTCTCTTTTCTGATTTTATCATTCGATTTGAATTCACTCCAATGGGTGTTAGTTATCCTACGAAGACATTTGTTCTCGAAACTCAGTCATTTCTTTTCTGAAGATAAAGAGCTTTTCCAGCTCTCACATCCATATGATAGCACCGGAATAACGCAGGAATTCAATAAGCGCATTTTCGTGCGTGTGCTGATTGACTTTGACCTCCAGATATTAGACATATCTATTAGATATTAGACCATCGCTTTGGGGAATTTTAAAAATATATGGATTTAAAAATGTGCTATGCTGTGAAAATATGTCTCCTACTCACAGTAGGTAAAAATGTAATTGTACAGATATGAAGTAATATTTGACTTTCACAATTGAGAAAACTTCACTAAATAGATATGAATTCTTGATTCTTGATTAGAAACTGGCCTCACAGCACGTGGGGCATTCCCATAAATGTTCCGCCCTCTGTTCCAGCAGCAGTCCCACTCGACGATTGTGTTTCGAGTCTAATGTCGAGCCGAAACAGACGTCGACATAAATATGTAGTAGATATCAGGCAGTAGATATGTAAAGATAAACAGATTTTTCAACTTGTGCTTCACCTGGCACTACATGACATTTTTTTTTTATCAATTGTCATATACTTTTTCTTGTACACCAAATGTTCTTAGCTTCAAATTTAGTTTTTTTATGAACGCCAAAGGCTTTTGGCTTCAAACTCCAAGGGTGGATACTTAGTGTGTTTCTCAAGGGCGGATACTTAGTATGTTCATCATGTGCGGAAATTTAGTGTGTTCATATAGGGCTGATAGCTGTCAAATAATGAATAAACCAGCATTTATCTTTTTGTAATGTTCATAGCAAATAAGTAGTAATATATATGTGTGTGTGTGTGTGCGTGCGTGCGTGCGCGTGCGCGTGCGCAATGGTGTAGAAAGATTAATCATGGAGAAACATGTTCCTGGAAAGAGAACACGGGGCAGGCCAAAACTACGATGGAAACAGGACATCAAAGATCTTCTGAACATGACGCAGAAAGAGGCTGGGCAGCAGGGATGAGTCTCTAGATTCTTGACAAATTGTGAACAAGTGGGACGAGTCAAATATTACCCCAAAAAAGTGGATATTATTTATAAATAGTCCCTAACCTGATAAATATATAGACATATGTCTTGTGTGTGGATGAATATAAGCAGGTAACATATAAGTGAAAAATAATTAACTCTCCATAACCTTTGAACTGTGTATATTTTTATAATAATCAAGGTGTCCCAGCTTTCATGGCCAGATTGGGCATGTGTTTATAATGTTAGTTGCACATTAACCTTGCCAGATAAACTGTCAGAATAAACTCAATAAATCTGTTGCTTTTCTTTATTCTTTTGTTTCTATATTTGTTTGTATGCGTTCGCTCTAAAATAACATGGATAAGCATGAACTTTTGTGTGATTCATGTAGGAGAGTGTGGATAGGTTGAGCTGATAGTTTGCAGAAAAGTTGTGATGTTTGCACTTTTCAGCTCAGCACATCAAATTTCGGACATTCTTGTTAATATGGCAACCCCGAAGCTCACCATCTACAAACTTTCCCTCCTACCTTTCTTTTCCCAATAATGATTTATCCAACAATATTGTACACATCAACAATTTAAAATGATGTATCCAACAATATTGTACACATGAACAATTTAAATTGATTTATCCAACAATATTGTACACATCAGAAATTCACGGATGTATCCAACAAACATAGTGTTATCGAAAATTGACTTCATGTCAAGTCGTGCCTGCAACATTCTTGTCACCATTCCTAGTTTCTGTTTTAACCATTCAACAAATGTTGATATTCCACCTGATCTGTCACTCTGAGATGACGGAATATTCTGCAGAAAGAATAGAGAATTGTCAGAAAAAATCTGTTTTATTTTGTAGAAACATCATCATTTTACAACTTGTAGAAACATCATCATTTTACAACTTGTAGAAAAATCATCATTTTACAACTTGCTACATTTTCCTTTCTTCAACAAGAGGTTAGCAGCAATGCACAACTGTTGTAGCATCTGCAAGTGTCATTTATAGTGCCATTACTTTGTTACGGGTGTCTTTTTTTGGAGGTGTCTTAAAATGAAGTAGCTCTTTGTCTCACTTATACGGAAGGTCTGACCATGGTCCACCAAATAAAGTACCATTCAGTGAGTGTCACCAGTCCCGGATTTACCTATAAGCTAAACAAGCTATAGCTTAGGGCCCTCACTGTTTTGGGGCCCCCAAATTTTTTAAATTTCACTATCTATATATTCTTAATCGTTAAAGGGCCCCATATCTCAAATAGCTTAGGGCCCAATATCTCAATAGCTTAGGGCCCAATATCTCAAATAGCTTAGGGCCCTATCAAGTCTAAATCCGGTTCTGGGTGTCACGATGCAATAGATGTCACTATTGCCCACCAAATAAAGAACCATGCAGTAGGTGTCACCATGGTCCACTAAATAAATAACCATGCATAAGGTGTCACCATGGCGCACCAAATAAAGAACCATGCAGTAGGTGTCATCATGGTCCACCAAATAAAGAACCATGCAGTAGGTGTCACCATTGCTCACCAAATAAAGAACCATGCAGTAGGTGTCACCATGGTCCACTAAATAAAGTACCATGGAGAAGGTGTCACCATGGTCCACTAAATAAACTACCATGGAGTAGGTGTCACCATGGTCCACTAAATAAAGTACCATGGAGTAGGTGTCACCATGGCCCACCAAATAAAGAACCATGCAGTAGGTGTCACCATGGTCCACTAAATAAATCTCCATGCAGTAGGTGTCACCATTGTCCACTAAATAAAGTACCATGGAGTAAGTATCACCATGGCCCACCATATAAGGCACCATGCAATATGTCTCACCATGGCCCACCAAGTCAACCACCACATATGTCTCACCATATCCCATTAGACCAACCACCACACAGAAGGTCTCACCATGATATATGAGATCAACCAACCAGGGTCGTAGATATGATCTTCACAAGGAGGGATTTTTACCTTAAAAAAGTTCATTTGTATATTTTTGTGCGTCATGTTTGTCTTTTGATGAAATTTTGATGATTTTTTTTCCACAAAATCGCTATGTTTCTCGGACCCTTTGACCCAGCTCCTAGTACTAAATGTTTGAATTGTTCCAATTTGTTAAGAGTCTGGGAATTTGATAAGCTCAAACAACATAAAGTCTCACCATGGCCCATCAGACTAACCACTACATAGAAGGTCTCACCAGATCAACCACCATGCAGAAGGTCTCACCATGGCCCATCAGACTAACAGAAGGACTCGTCATTGCTCATCAGATCAATCACCAAGGAATATTCATTCCCTAGTAGATGACAAGCGAATCTTTTCTCTGCGGAAATTCAACTTCATCCGTACAATTACAATTGTGTCCCCTCTGAGTAAGATTCTTCTTCTCACGTACAGCTCCCACGGAAGTTGGACATCTTCAGGGTATGAAATGAAGATCCGAAGCAACAAAGTCCGATCCTCAATGTACACAAGGATGCTAAAGCATCCCACAATTTCTGGAGCTCAAACAAACAAACAAACAAACAAACATTTGATCATCTTTTGTCATTTCATGTCTCTTCTTCATTTTACAGCATATATTTTTCTAGTGGCAGCATATGGTTGTGGGTTGTGGGATATGGGTTGTGAGATGTGGGTTGTGGGTTGTGAGATGTGGGTTGTGGGTTGTGGGTTGTGAGATGTGGGTTGTGGGTTGTGAGATGTGGGTTGTGAGATGTGGGTTGTGGGTTGTGAGTTGTGGGTTGTGAGATGTGGGTTGTGGGATGTGGGTTGTGGGTTGTGAGATGTGGGTTGTGGGTTGTGAGATGTGGGTTGTGGGTTGTGAGATGTGGGTTGTGGGATGTGGGTTGTGGGTTGTGAGATGTGGGTTGTGGGTTGTGAGATGTAGGTTGTAGGATGTGGGTTGTGGGATGTGGGATGTGGGACGTGAGTTGTGGGTTGTGAGATGTGGGTTGTGGGATGTGGGTTGTGGGTTGTGAGATGTGGGTTGTGGGTTGTGAGATGTGGGTTGTGGGTTGTGAGATGTGGGTTGTGGGATGGGGGTTGTGGGTTGTGAGATGTGGGTTGTGGGTTGTGAGATGTGGGTTGTGGTTTGTGAGATGTGGGTTGTGGGTTGTGAGATGTTGGTTGTGAGATGTGGGTTGTGGGTTGTGAGTTGTGGGTTGTGAGATGTGGGTTGTGGGTTGTGAGATGTTGGTTGTGAGATGTGGGTTGTGGGTTGTGAGTTGTGGGTTGTGAGATGTGGGTTGTGGGATGTGGGTTGTGGGTTGTGAGATGTGGATTGTGGGTTGTGAGATGTGGGTTGTGGGTTGTGAGATGTGGGTTGTGGGATGTGGGTTGTGGGTTGTGAGATGTGGGTTGTGGGTTGTGAGATGTAGGTTGTAGGATGTGGGTTGTGGGATGTGGGACGTGAGTTGTGGGATGTGAGTTGTGGGATGTGGGTTGTTGGATGTGAGTTGTGGGATGTGTGTTATGGAATATGGGATGTGGGTTGTGGGATGCGGGTTGTGGGATACAGGTTGTGGGATGTGGGCTGTGAGTTGTGGGATGTGGGTTGTTGGATGTGGGTTGTGTGATGTGGTAAGTGGGTTTTGAGATGTGGGTTGTGGATTGTGGGTTGTGGGATGTGGGTTGTGGGTTGTGAGATGTGGGTTGTGAAATGTGGGTTGTGAGTTGTGGGTTGTGAGATGTGGGTTGTGAAATGTGGGTTGTGAGTTGTGGGTTGTGAGATGTGGGCTGTGGGTTGTGAGATGTGGTTTGTGAGATGTGGTTTCTGAGATGTGGGTTGTGGGTTGTGGGTTGTGAGATGTGGTTTCTGAGATGTGGGTTGTGAGATGTGGTTTGTGAGATGTGGTTTCTGAGATGTGGGTTGTGGGTTGTGAGATGTGGTTTCTGAGATGTGGGTTGTGAGATGTGGTTTGTGAGATGTGGTTTCTGAGATGTGGGTTGTGAGATGTGGGTTGTGAGATGTGGTTTCTGAGATGTGGGTTGTGGGTTGTGAGATGTAGTTTGTGAGATATGGGATGTGGGTTGTGAGATGTAGTTTGTGAGATGTGGGATGTGGGTTGTGAGATTTGGGATGTGAGATGTGGGCAATGACATCAACAATTGAAAAGAAAATATCGATATTCGAAATGAAAAGTTACAAAAAGGTCCTAAGAATATCATGGAAAGAAAGACGAACCAACGTAGACATCCGCACAGACATGAACATAAAAGAAGACTGGTTCCTCAAAACTATCAAACCGTAAACTAACATATTTTGGACATATAAAAGGTCAAAATGGTTTAGATAGATTAATGATGGAGGGAAAAGTTCCAGGTAAGAGAACACGAGTCAGACCAACACTACGATTGATACAGACTATCGAAGACCTTCTGAACACGACATGACCATAGAAAAGGCTGGACAGCTTTCATAGAACCGAGAGGCTTACAGACTGGCAGTGAGGACAGCAGTCCGTAAAGACACGTCACATAGATATAATCTCCTAAGTTTATACAGTGGTATCCCGTTATAACAACATGGTCAGGACCGATGAAATATGTTTGATATAACAGGAATTCAATATATACTGTACAAACTCAGAATTCTGAATGTAAGGAATCACGATGGCATCCAACGGCTGAATGTAAGTAATCACGATGACATTTAACGGCTGAATGTAAGGAATCACGATGACATTTAACGGCTGAATGTAAGGAATCACGATGGTATCCAACGGCTGAATGTAAGGAATCACGATGACATTTAACGGCTGAATGTAAGGAATCACGATGACATTTAACGGCTGAATGTAAGGAATCACGATGACATTTAACGGCTGATTCGGGAGAGTAAAGTACCAGGACAGAGAAACAGGAGACGATGGAACATCAGCATCGAAGAATGTATGAACAATGTCCTTGGCAACAATGTCCTTGGCAACAATGTCCTTGGCAACAATGTCCTTGGCAACAATGTCCTTGGCAACAATGTCCTTGGCAACAATGTCCTTGGCAACAATGTCCTTGGCCAAGCGCGCACACACACACACAAATATATAGTATATTCATTCATTCATCAGGTGCCATGTCGTCTGGGGTAGGCGATCATGGCTCTCCACAGCTCTCGATCTCCAGTATTATGTATCAAGATCGTTGCTGTTTCTCTGTCAGGTTGTTGAAATATCTAACATTTTCTCACGTTGTCGCCCTCTGTCTCTGTTGCCTTCATTTTTGCCTGTTGTGACTGTCTACAAACCTCCCTCATGAAGTGTCTCATGAAGTGGCCAAAAATTAAGATCGTATTTTTTCTTATATTATTGATTAAGCTCCGTTTCACCTTCGATTCTTTCAACACTTCCACATTATTTTTCCTGGCAGTCCATGGTATTCTCAGCATTCTTCTGTAGAGCCACATCTCTGTTGCCTCCAATCTCCCACTTTCCAGTTTGTTTATTGTCCAATACTCGCATCCATATGTTAGTATAGGAGTTATATAACACTGAAGAACTCTCTATCTGACCCGCTATTTTTATGTATATAGATATGATGTACAGATATATAACCCGCCTCAGGGCAAGTGTCCATTCGGACCATTCAGAAATCTATAGCAAAAATTGCTGGTTAAATCATGTATAGGATACCCTACCATTTTTATAATATCATTGGATGGATGGATGGATGGATATATAGATAGGGAGGGTTGGGTGGGTTTTGGATGGATGGATGGATATAAATATATATATATATATATATATATATATATATATATATATATATATATATATATATATATATATATATATATATATATATATATATATATATATATATATATATATATAGATAGATAGATAGATAGATAGATAGATAGATAGATAGATAGATAGATAGATAGATAGATAGATAGATAGATAGATAGATAGATAGATAGATAGATAGATAGATAGACAGACAGACAGATAGACCTATCAGACAGACAGACAGACAGACAGACAGATAGATTAGATTAGATAGATTAGATTAGATTAGATAGATTAGATAAGAAGGTAAATTTAATAGATACTTAGAGTCATTGGTTGAATCCCTTTTCAGGTAAGTTGGTTGTCTACCGTTAGACATGTAGTGTTGTTGGTTGGTAGGTAAGTAGGTTGGTTTGTTGATAGATGTGTAGGGTAGATGGTTGGTAAGTAGGTTTATTGTTTGATTGAAATATGTTGTGCAAGGTATAAATTCTGAAGATTTTCAAGTGTTCTCCTCTAAAATTTAAAGCATCACTGATACACATCTTGCTAGAAATTCTATCATTGATACACATCTTGCTAGAAATTATATCATTCATACACATCTTGCTAGAAATTATATCATTGATACACATCTTGCTAGAAATTCAATCATTGATACAAATCTTTCTAGTAATTCTATCATTGATACAAATCTTCGCTAGTAATTCTATCATTGATACAAATCTTGCTATTAAATCTATCATTGATAAAAATCTTGTTAGCAATTTTACTATTGATAAAAATCTTTCTGTAAATTCTATAAATCTTCAAATCTGTACTGTTGAACTTACCCAAAGAGAGTACAAGTTACCAAACAGAGACCAGCCATAACCAAGAACACGGTTCCCCTAAATGTTTCTAGAGTAGCGTTGTAGATAAGTGGGAAAACAAACGATGCAACAATTCTAGCAATGGCTTCCATACAATACAGACTTGATAATAACGCCCCTAGGAAGAGTAACAACAGTAAATATTATAAACTAGATTCTTTCGGAACCCGTCGAGACCGTCGTTCAGTAGGGAAAAAATTGATTGGGTTGCTTACCCTGATATGCCTAACATTGCCAATGTGCTTGCCAACCCGGCTCACCGTATGGGAACAAAAGCGAGTATGTTTGACATACAGCCCATAACCAATATTTTATGAATGAATAAATGCGAATGTCGCGGTGAAAGGGTGGTTCTCCATCTTCGTTGACGAAAATAATTGTTCTTGGTTCATTATAGCAACGATGATCAGTTTGACGTTCGTGATTGAAGACCATGTTTACTATTGGGATTACTCTTCCAGTTTGAGCAGCATTTTGAATCTCTCGTTTCTATATAACACATTAACTGATACGACTGTGCTAGTCTGTTGTGTTGAGGAAAACATCGATTCATTTTATCAAGAATTTCTTTCGCATGTAGTATTTGCTGCATGTGCTTGTCGAACATCTGTTGCTTGAGTACTGTCCAAAACATACAACTGAACGAACTGTAGAACTTTGTTGTATGGCGGTTGTATATGAGAAGTTCGGTGATAAGTTTGCCCGTGAACTTTTAAAACATATTGATCTCGACCTTGACAATCCGTATTTTTTTCTCTCATTGACACGAAAGACAGGGCGAATATAGAGCGAATATTCTCGCGAAAATATGTATAGTTAGGGTGTGTATTATCAGAAAGCATCAAGCGCAGAAACTCAAGAAATTCCAGCTTATTACCATGTATGTCTTGTGGCTGTGGAGCATGATCTTTTCCATTCGGCAAGAACTTGTAAACTTGCCATCGTTAGCACGTACGTTCAAAATTTTTTTAGCACCACGACATTGACATCTAATATCGAAAATTCCAGTTATGTGCAGCAACACGATCCTCAGCAAAATTTGCTGTTACCTCTGAGATTGCTTAACTTCGACGCATTTGTTTCAATGAGTGAGCCTCGGCATCTGTAACTCGACGTATCTGCGTTTCATCAATAGTTTCATGCTGTCTTTGACGACGTTGGTATTCTCTATTCAAAGCTTGTTCATTTTCTCTTCGCAATGGTGATTATAGCTGAGCTCGACGCCGTGTTTACCTTTGTTGAAGGATTTCTTGGTCAATGCTTTGCAACTTTCTTTCAATTTTTTGTCTATGCAGTATTTGCTGCACGAATCCGAGCGAGTGACTCTTGACTTTGACGACTTAATCATCTAGCTTTTCGCTCCACTGTTTTCTGACGCTTTCTTGCTATTGAATCATATTCTTTCATCATTTAAAACAAATTATATGCATATTTTAAATATAATGAATTTTTTTATAGATCACTTTAACTACCAGCCAATACAGAAGTTTACCTGTTAGCCAATCACTAACATTTGTATACAAAATTGTCGTCAGCTTTGAATAACGTCACGACACCAATCGTTTTGATTGTATGTCGCACGGAATTCCATGACGTAAATGTAGTATTTATAGAACGTTCCAGAGAGTGTGACCGAACACGGCTATTATATTATAGATTGTTTATTTCTTTCAACATTTCCAAGATTTGATAGATCTTGTCAACCATTACCTCTATGTACGAAATATTCCACCATTTTTCTGCCGTGGCCCAAGGCAAAGAATAGCAATACTGTTTACCTTCCATGCATGTCGTGACAGGCGATAGAGGAGGTTAGGGGTTTGTTATCCGATTATATCTAGGGTAAAAGTGACCCATAAACCATATTGAAATCAGATGTGTCATACTGAGAGGCTCAAATATCGCAGCTAAACTGTAAACCATGACACATAATTGTCTGGATAACACCCTGATAACCGTAAAGAGTTTTAGAATGAACGGTGAAGGACATGAATATAGTATACGCACTCATACAGTATAAACACATATACAGTATAAAACTCATATAATATAAACACTTACACAGTGGGGGTCCTTTAATAATAGTGCATCATCGTTAGATACCGTGCCGACTGGCGCAGGCGATCATGAATCTCCACAATTCTCTATTTCCAGAATCCTTCATCATGGTCGTTTGTTGATTCTTTACCATGTCATGATGTCGGTTTGTTGGTGGCATTTTCAGTGCTGGGATATCTGTGGATTTTTGATCCACCAGGGACCAGAGCAAGAAAATAACGATCACACTACCACTGCAGCCAAGATAGGATTCACTCTGCTCATTCCGCGCCACCAATTGTCTCATGGTTATTCCGAACTGTTCTATGGCTCCAGGCATGCAAACAAATGTTAGAGGCAACAGGATTGTCACGTCCTCAGTCTCTACGACTTATGATGGGCCTCAGGCATTGGAAAATAGTGCAGTCAGTTTCCCCCTCCCCAGTGCTGCATAGTACATCTCTGGCTCCCTCGCAACCACAAAGGGTGCATGTATATATATATATATATATATATATACTAATAACAATGCATATTTAAGAAACACAAAATGCAACAACAGATGACAAGAATAGCTGTATGAATGATGCTTGCTACAACGCTTTATTAAGAGAGTTTCAATATAACGGCATGTCATCTACTCAGTTTTTATGCTTCATGGCTTTATGCTTCATATGCTTTAGGGCCATTGGTGGGACCCACAAACGCAACCGCATGGGTTGCCATGATGTCAGACGAACATTTTCAAATCTTCTTCTTTATAATTATGTTCTCAAGACCGCCATAGCGTGTCTCGTAGTGTCTCTCATACCGTGTCTCATAGCGTGTCTCATAGCGTGTCTCATAACGTGTCTCATAACGTGTCTCATAGCGTGTCCATAAATAAGCAGTGTCTCTTTCTGACATCATTAAGTAACACCCAGTCTCGTATTTGACTTTTACAGCATTTTCTCTTTACTCTTTTTTTTAACTGTTCACGATACTCTCAGCATTCTCCTACAAAACAACATCTCTGTTGCCATGATACTCTCAACATTCTTCTATAGAACCACATCTCTGTTGTCCATGATACTCTCAGCATTCTCCTACAAAACCACATCTCTGTTGGCCATGATACTCTCAGCATTCTTCTATAGAACCACATCTCTGTTGCTTCTAAGTTTCCATTATCATCACCATAAAATGTCGTCTCCACAACGAAGTTTGGCTGCAACGAACCTCCAACATCCATGTGGTGGTGCACTCTGCTAGATTGTAACATGTTCATCTCCATTATCTTGTTTATTTATTGTCAAGACTCACATCCATATGTTAGAATCAGTGTTATGTAGTTCCGAAGAACTCTTTTTCTCACCTCTCTTGACAGAAACATATTGCATAGAATAGTCTTTATTTTTATGAATCCTTTGCCTGTCTTATTATGTTACATGGCATCAATCAATCAATCAATCAATCAATCAATCAATCAATCAATCAAAAGCCATGCCGAATGGCGTAGGCGATCATGTTCCTCCACGACTCTCTGTCTCTTGTGTTGTCAATAAACTCGGATGGTGAACTTCTACCGTGCCACAATACTAGTCCATCTAGCAACTTTTCTCTTTGTCTTTTCCTATCTCTTCTCCCTTTGATCTTTCCAGTGGTTATTAAGTGTTAAAGCGGTGTTCTTCTCAGCACATGCTCTAGACATCTTGACTGTCTGCCCCTAATGTTTGATATGATTGATCTTTAACATGGCATACGTTTATTTAAAAAAAAATTCCATCTTAAAACAATACTTTTTAAAATATCAAATTTCGTGTTCGTCAGTTTGTATAATTGTATAGGATATGACGAGTTGTTGTTATTACAGAAATATTTTGTCGTTCCTGACAAAATTGTTCTATATTCAGTGTATGTGTACTATTAACATAACAATAATGAGGTTGCTGTTTAAGTAATCCTGCTATCATGAGCTCAGTGGTAATGAACAGTGTATCAGTCTGCTGTGCCAAAATTGTTATCTGTGGCATAGTGCACCCGTGTTAATTTGGGATTAAAGCCTCCTGCCGAGGAATGACCATTTCAATCTATGACCGGAGTCTATATTGGTTATATTCCTTGTATATGGTAGGTAGGTTAATGAGTTTTCCTGTCTTTTGGAGAGGCGTGCCCCTTTCAATCAGCGGACAAAGTCCAATTAGTCTATATCAGGACACACTACCAAAAAATATTAGAGGTAACAAAGACCCCAAAGTTATTAGTATATAATTATTCCTTCTATCTGCAATGGTGTATCAGTTTGATGTACCAATCTCGTATGTAGAGTCATCGATAAGGTAGATTGGAATGCAGTAAACCAAATATGGTCCAGGTCTTCCCAAGGCAAAGAATCACATGATATATTAATAGAAAGTAGTTTTCATGTTTCACAACACAAAGTTTAAAACAAAGTAACCCCTGTTTTACACCCCCCCCCCCCCGGTCCCAATTTGTTATTGTGTCTGTGTTGTCTACCTTTGAACAATGTTTCTAGTTCGAATTATGTCCCTTAGTATAGTAATTACTTACCTTGTTCTGTATGGGAGACAATCTGTAAAAGTGTTACTCGAGAAATCGATGAAATATTGTCAGTGCCAACCCCTAGAAATAAAGCTAAAATAAGATATTCATTCTGTTAGTCACAAATTACAAACAACTGCGAAATACTTTATAAATAAAATACGAAACAATACAGACAAGTGGATAATAAAATACGAAACAATACAGACAAGTGGATAATAAAATACGAAACAATACAGAAGAGTGGATAATAAAATACGAAACAATACAGACAAGTGGATAATAAAATACGAAACAATACAGACAAGTGGATAATAAAATACGAAACAATACAGACAAGTTGATGATAAAATACGAAACAATACAGACAAGTGGATGATGAAATACGAAACAATACAGAAGTGTGGATAATAAAATACGAAACAACACAGACAAGTGGATAATAAAATGCGAAACAATACAGACAAGTGGATAATAAAATACGAAACAATACAGACAAGTTGATGATAAAATACGAAACAATACAGAAGTGTGGATAATAAAATACGAAACAATACAGACAAGTGGATAATAAAATGCGAAACAATACAGACAAGTGGATAATAAAATACGAAACAATACAGACAAGTGGATAATAAAATACGAAACAATACAGACAAGTGGATGATAAAATGAATCATGTTCAGGGCGGTAGATAAGCTTCCTTTACAAAACTGCCCCAACACCAATAAATGTCACACTTGCGTTTTTGTGTGCCACTTGTTCCTTTTAATGAAAGATTTCATGACCCTTTTGTGAAAAATAACTAATGGGTAAAGTGAGTTTGGCTACTGACCCTTTGGCTAACTTGCTATAGCTTGTTCCATAATTCATGTTACCACTTGAACTTAATTTTCACGAAAACTAACTGATGCATAGCAGCCATATTTCGCAGTTAGTCTTTCGCAGCACAACTTAAGGAATTCTTATTGTAGAAATTGATAGGTAGATTCGAAAATGCACACAAGTGTTTTTGCTATATAGTATTGCACAAGGAGAGCAAAAAATGGCACTCACATTATATATTTTACATTAATAAACACAATCGTGGATGTAAACCCAACTACATATAATAACATGAAATGTGAGATAGTTTTTTATAATTTCTTCCAGAGTGTATGTAAAACAGTTTTTTTTATCTTTGATGAACAAATAGTCTTGTGTTTTCCTTGTGGAGTTGTTGTTGAACAGGAATATGTGTATTTGATCATTCATAAATAAAGATGACTGCAAACAAATTACTGTGAGAAGCAAAACAATGAAGTACCAGTTGATTTTGTTATAGACCCGTGATTTTCTAGAATATTTGATCGATGTGAGAACAACAGAGATCGACACATCAATTATTTTATTCAGATTCTGAAGACTCGAATAGATCGACTAATGCTAACGGCTGGATAAAATGCAAACAACCTGGTTGTCAATATGTCTCTTCCACTTGAAGCACATGCTCTTCATATTTTCTCCAGTACTCAATGTCTATTTGTGTTTAGTGTCACAACTTGACGTTTGTCTACATCCCACGCAAGTTCTATGAGATTGAAATGTGAATGGTAAGGTGGTAGCCGAAGATTGAAATGTGAATGGTAAGGTGGTAGCCGAAGATTGAAATGTGAATGGTAAGGTGGTAGCCGAAGATTGAAATGTGAATGGTAAGGTGGTAGCCGAAGATTGAAATGTGAATGGTAAGGTGGTAGCCGAAGAGAAGTATGACTATGCTAGCGATAATATTGTCAATTACAAAAGTCGTCATCTTCTTTGTCCGTCTCACAAGTTCTAACAACTCTGATTTGAATTTATTGCTGCAATAAGATACATTTTCATTGCAAGCCAGCCATGTCATGATTTCTTGTGTTGGATGAAGTGAGAACTATGTCTTCATGTGCTATTACGTTGTGATAGGAGACATTGCGCATAACAATACATGATGACCTATCCAGCGCTGGTAGAAGTGCGTTGACTAACTAATTCTTGAAAATAATTCCACTCATTTCGGTGTGATAGTTTCTACAATCTGCAGATAATGCGTGGAAAATAAGTTCTGCCATACTGACAAGACCCTTCTCGTTACATCCTGCATGATCTATTACAGTGCGTTTAGCTTTGCTGCTTGGAATTTCCCTTTTCTTAGTTCCGTCAAGTGATTGCCACTTTTTATCAAATGTATTCTAAAACAAGAAAATATAGGAATGTAGATATGTTTTATAAAACAAGACAATATCAGAAAGTAGTGTTTTTAAAAAAAAAAAAAAGTAAATATTGGAAAGTAGATGTGTTTTCTAAAACAAGAAAATATGGGAAAGTAGATGTTTTTTTAACCTAGAAAATATGGGAAAGTAGATATGTTTTCTAAATCAAGAAAATATGAGACAGTAGATATGTTTTATAAACAAGCTAAATAAAAAATTCCATGGCCAGTAGAAAGCCGTAGATAGTAGAGGGGGGGGAGTTGAAGTGTTTGGACTTGATTCAATTTGCAAATCTTAACGTGAATTTGAATACTAAGAATTTAGTTAAAGATGTATAACTCCAACCTCATAACGATGATTATTTTCTTAACAAAAGGTCAAGAAATATCTCACCAAAAAGAAAAAAAATATACACGGAAAGATTGAGTTCCTTTTTTCTGTAAGTAAAACTCACAAATTACATAACGTGCATCTACGGCCCTGATCTATAGCCTTTCTGTAAGTAAAACTCACAAATTACATAACGTGCATCTACGGCCCCGATCTATAGCCTTTCTTCTTTTTGGTCAGCGTTCATTCTCAAACTCCCGCTGCATCTCTCTGGTAGCCGGACACTGGTACTACTATATTTCCAGAAAGATGCAGTCCAGAGAATAGAAATGCGTTGTCGCGCAGTTTTGTTTGCGCTAATGGCCCGACACGTCCTTCTTCTGTTGTAGTAATCTTTAAAAATGTTCAATACGACTAACGTGACCAACTGGTAGAATATAAATTGTGAGTAAGAGATATCGTGGCCTCATCCATGGATTAACGTGTGTGCCAAATTTCAGCCTGTTTCAACTTTTAATAAAGTGAACATTTATTTATTTATTGTTGTGCACGTGAACTACATCACATTAACAAAACAGTGGGACTGCACGAACTAATCACTTGTACCTGAACTACATCACATAAACAAAACAGTGGGACTACACGAACTAATCACTTGTACCTGAAGCAAATCACAATAACAAAATAGTGGGACTGCACGAACTAACCACTTGTACCTGAAGCAAATCACAATAACAAAACAGTGGGACTGCACGAACTAATCACTTGTACCTGAACTACATCACATTAACAAAACAGTGGGACTACACGAACTAATCACTTGCACGTGAAGCAAATCACAATAACAAAACAGTGGGACTGCACGAACTAATCACTTGTACGTGAAGCAAATCACAATAACAAAACAGTGGGACTGCACGAACTAATCACTTGTACCTGAAGCAAATCACAATAACAAAACAGTGGGACTGCACGAACTAATCACTTGTACCTGAAGCAAATCACAATAACAAAACAGTGGGACTGCACGAACTAATCACTTGCACGTGAAGCAAATAACAATAACAAAACAGTGGGACTGCACGAACTAATCACTTGCACGTGAAGCAAATCACAATAACAAAACAGTGGGACTGCACGAACTAATCACTTGCACGTGAAGAAAATCACAATAACAAAACAGTGGGACTGCACGAACTAATCACTTGCACGTGAAGCAAATCACATTAACAAAACAGTGGGACTGCACGAACTAATCACTTGCACGTGAAGCAAATCACAATAACAAAACAGTGGGACTGCACGAACTAATCACTTGTACCTGAAGCAAATCACAATAACAAAACAGTGGGACTGCACGAACTAATCACTTGTACGTGAAGCAAATCACATTAACAAAACAGTGGGACTGCACGAACTAATCACTTGTACGTGAAGCAAATCACATTAACAAAACAGTGGGACTGCACGAACTAATCACTTGTACGTGAAGCAAATCTCATTAACAAAACAGTGGGACTACACGAACTAATCACTTGTACGTGAAGCAAATCTCCTTAACAAAACAGTGGGACTGCACGAACTAATCACTTGTACGTGAAGCAAATCTCATTAACAAAACAGTGGGACTGCACGAACTAATCACTTGTACGTGAAGCAAATCACATTAACAAAACAGTGGGACTGCACGAACTAATCACTTGTACGTGAAGCAAATCACATTATCAAAACAGTGGGACTGCACGAACTAATCACTTGTACGTGAAGCAAATCACATTAACAAAACAGTGGGACTGCACGAACTAATCACTTGTACGTGAAGCAAATCACATTAACAAAACAGTGGGACTGCACGAACTAATCACTTGTACGTGAAGCAAATCACATTAACAAAACAGTGGGACTGCACGAACTAATCACTTGTACGTGAAGTACATCACATTAACAAAACAGTGGGACTGCACGAACTAATCACTTGTACCTGAACTACATCACATTAACAAAACAGTGGGACTGCACGAACTAATCACTTGTACGTGAACTACATCACATTAACAAAACAGTGGGACTGCACGAACTAATCACTTGTACCTGAACTACATCACATTAACAAAACAGTGGGACTGCACGAACTAATCACTTGTACGTGAAGCAAATCACAATAACAAAACAGTGGGACTACACGAACTAATCACTTGTACGTGAACTACATCACAATAACAAAACAGTGGGACTACACGAACTAATCACTTGTACGTGAACTACATCACAATAACAAAACAGTGGGACTACACGAACTAATCACTTGTACGTGAACTACATCACAATAACAAAACAGTGGGACTACACGAACTAATCACTTGTACGTGAACTACATCACATTAACAAAACAGTGGGACTACACGAACTAATCACTTGTACGTGAACTACATCACATTAACAAAACAGTGGGACTACACGAATTAATCACTTGCACGTGAAGCAAATCTCATAAACAAAACAGTGGGACTGCACGAACTAATCACTTGTACGTGAAGCAAATCGCATAAACAAAACAGTGGGACTGCACGAACTAATCACTTGTACGTGAAGCAAATCACATTAACAAAACAGTGGGACTGCACGAACTAATCACTTGTACGTGAAGCAAATCACATTAACAAAACAGTGGGACTGCATGAATTAATCACTTGTACCTGAAGCAAATCACATTAACAAAACAGTGGGACTGCACGAACTAATCACTTGTACCTGAAGCAAATCACATTAACAAAACAGTGGTACTGCACGAACTAATCACTTGTACGTGAAGCAAATCTCATAAACAAAACAGTGGGACTGCGCGATTTAATCACTTGTACGTGAAGCAAATCACATTAACAAAACAGTGGGACTGCACGAATTAATCACTTGTACGTGAAGCAAATCACATCAACAAAGGGGGTGCAAAGGGAACGCATTGCTCTAGGCGGACCCAGGGTTAGCAGATAACCAAGATCCCAAATGTACCTCCACGCGGTGCACCCTGGAAACAGAGATACAGCAGCTCGAGCTGATTCTGGCCAAATCATTTGGGGATCGTGTCCGAGAATGTGAAGGTAGCAGATGGAAAGAGATTTGACTGCACAAGAGACAGACAATATCTCCGACACCACCATCATCACCACATATAGCGACAATGTCGACATACAGTGAAGCTAGTCAGTCCAGTCCGAACATTGGAGGGGCGGCCAATGTAAAATGCACGTGAAGGTAGATGCATGGCGAGAGACAAATAGATTTCATACCGAGTACAATGAAACAATGAAAGAGCAGAACAGCGCTAGAGGGCAGCACGAACTGCAAATAGAAATTGAAAAGTCTCTAGGAAAGGGGAACTACAAGCTCCGTCAGCTCAAGACGAGCATCTAGTTACCTGAGTTCCTTACAGGCAGAGACCCAGACCCATTCATTGGCGATTGGTAAAGCAAGAAGACCTAATCCAACTCTAATGTCGAGCCTTCCTAAACCGGATATATGCTCGCGAAGAGAAAGGGTTCTGTACCCGATGGGCTTAGGCAAGAAAGGGACAACGATGGTAGTCCTGGTCCAACTCTACTGTCAAGGTTTCCTATACCGGAAGTACACTTGCAGAGAGAAAGGGTTCCGTACCCGATGGGCTCAGGCACAAAAGGGACAACGATTTAGCCCTGGCCCAACTCTACTGTCAGGTTTTCCTACACCGGAAATACACTTGAAGAGAGAAAGGGTTCTGTACCTGATGGGCTCAGGCGCTATTGGGACAAGGACGATCAGCTCGAGAACGCCCTGCTCTCAAACTCGTGGTGTGAGACTCGAACTTGGACAAGGGGTACACGATGTCGGTGAATGACACCTCGGCTAAGAGGGCGAAAAAGCCAGGGCCCAACTCCTCTGTTGAGTTCTTCCCCTTAAGGAACCAGGCTCACGGATGAGAAACGGTTCAGTACCCATTGGGCACAGGCACAGCACGTCCAATTACACGAGGCAAGTTCATAGACAGTGGAACATCTTGTACGAGTCAGAGGAGAGCAAAAATCGTCTGGGTGAAGAGTCGCCACTACGCGTGCCTAGACAGATATAGAGGTATCACAGGCTAATGGTAGTCCACCCGAATTGTCAAGGCATGACGAAATCGGATATGCTAGGCCTACAAGGCGCATAACGGTGGCACAACGTAATCACGCTCCCGGCGAAAATCGCACGGATATCCGTGATGGTTACAATGGAGCGAACGCAAAACAAACAAACATCAACAAAGCAGTGGGTCTGCACGAACTAATCTCTTGTACGCATTCTGGGTTGCAAAATTGCCCGCGTACATAAACATTTTAGGCATGCAAATCAATCACACTTTCGATGCGTTTATATTGGTTGTTAGTAGACAAACAGTACTGTTGATTATTGTATCTCATATGTCGTGGTGATCTAAAATAAAAAATAGAAATACTTACACAGGTACATCATTAACGTTGAAGTGGCAAAACTCTCCAGAGTATAACTAGCAATGATGCTGACACAGGAGAATATTGCAATCAGTTCCAGAGAAATACGATGTTTACAAATTCTCAATATTATTGCCGAAGCTAGTGAATGCGTCACCTGTAGCAAAACAATATATTTCAAAAAGTTAAAGTCTGTAGGAAGTTGATAAAGGTAATGGACGTTGATGCAAAATCAATAGCAAAATCTCACTATGAGAACCACCGTAAACAGCAACTACACTGATGAAAGAACTGAATACTCCCCAAAATAAAACAATAGTATGCAACATTATTGAAGATATGTTCCCCAAAGAAGCATGGATACAAGTATATACTGATGGATCAGCAACCAGAGCAGTGAAGAATGGAGCTGCTGGAACATATAAAAAGAAAATGAATCCACATGTTCACCAACTAGAATCATCTGCTCCAACTACTCTGCAGAAGTACAGGCTTTAAACATTGCTCCAGAAATAATTAAAAACACAAGTCAAAATCAACAGGTGATGTTTCTTACTGATGCATGTCTGTCCTATATGCCCCTGCCAGCAATAGACTGCCAGGCTCGAGGGAAACCATACGAGAAGTGAGCATCTAAAGAGGGGTATTACTACAGTGGATACCATCCCACTGTGGCATACTACTACATGAAGAGGCAGATATGCTGATAACAGACGGAACAACATAGGAACACAAACATCAAGAAATAACCTTCTAGGAGAAGAGGACCTTCATCAAAGCTATTAGGACAGTCGACCATCCACAAGACAACTATTGCTATCTTGACAGAAGTGAGCAGGTTATCATCTTCCTCATCAGGACAAGACACAACAGACTAAATTGGCACTAAAATAAACTAAGACTGGTTCCATTACTTCTGCGTCCTTGTGGTGCAGGCAGCACAGATCGCGAAACATATCCTGCTTTATACTAAACCAGTTAATGGAGTAACGCTGACCCACATAACACGATCATTCACAGAAAGCTGTATGGGAGCATTGGAGAGCTTTCAAATACAGCAGCATTTATTAAGAAAACTGGACTTGCCGTGTAGACATGTCAAACTGCGAACGAGAAGAAGAAAATGGCATTAAATTATTGAAAAAGTAGTGGCTAATATATGTTTCATCTTGAACTTAGTTGTTGCTAGACTGATTTGGATGAAACATAACCCATATGTACAGATTGTCAAGTAAAACTTGATGCAGTTTTATACAATGGTTTAAATATGAACATTCGTAATACATATTAAGAGATTGCATTACAGTTTGAATAATCCTATTTTAATAATTAAAACACAATAAAATATATTAGGAAATTGTTTATTTCGAACTTATAAAGTAAAAATACAAGGCAGAAAGAACAAATTCATGTGAAGCAGGTATGATGCATTTTAAAATGTTTGTTAATATCGGGTTCAACTGTCGTTAAAAGCAGTCGCCAATCGTCATGCTCAGTTACATGCAAACTGTTTATCGTCATGCTCAGTTACATGCAAACTGTTTATCGTCATGCTCAGTTACATGCAAACTGTTTATCGTCATGCTCAGTTACATGCAGACTGTTTATCGTCATGCTCAGTTACATGCAAACTGTTTATCGTCATGCTCAGTTACATGCAGACTGTTTATCGTCATGCTCAGTTACATGCAAACTGTTTATCGTCATGCTCAGTTACATGCAAACTGTTTATCGTCATGCTCAGTTACATGCAGACTGTTTATCGTCATGCTCAGTTACATGCAAACTGTTTATCGTCATGCTCAGTTACATGCAGACTGTTTATCGTCATGCTCAGTTACATGCAAACTGTTGCTTGTCTTAGTCAATTCGCTACATCACTAAATCCACGTTCAGCTAAATGAGAAGACTGAAATGCTATTCATAACTTCTGCACTATTTCCCATAATTCAGAGTACAGTGTCGGTATTAATTTCTGAATCAAGTACTTTTGGTTTCCGCTTTCTAATTTTATGTTCAGTTCTTCATTTGTTGTGATTTCTATGAGTCCCTCTTCTAAATTTGATGATCCTGTCGTGTTTACATTGGAGAAAGGATCTAGAATCCAACGTGAAGATCAAGATTAATCCAATCTAAAATCCAATTCATATTTAGAATACCATTGAATCGTTCAACTGAAATCAGCATGGAGAACCTCCAAATGTTGGCAGTATGCTAGTAAATCTTCATTTCTGAGATACACTGCTGATAAATTTGAAAAGTGGTTATATTCCCCTCGGAAATTTCGCTTGAACAGAAGACGTTTCCCCACTTATATATATACACTTATATATACACACTTATATATATATATATACACTTATATATACACACTTATATATACACACTTATATATATATAC
Organism: Meghimatium bilineatum; assembly: GCA_034231615.1. Taxonomy (NCBI): domain Eukaryota; kingdom Metazoa; phylum Mollusca; class Gastropoda; order Stylommatophora; family Philomycidae; genus Meghimatium; species Meghimatium bilineatum. The sequence goes on along the minus strand of CM067322.1, from coordinate 100,860,094 downwards.
ACTTATATACACACACTTATATATACACACTTATATATACACACTTATATATGTACACTTATATTTACACACTTATATATGCACACTTATATTTACACACTTATATATGCACACTTATATACACACACTTATATATACACACTTATATATACACACTTATATATGCACACTTATATTTACACACTTATATACACACTTATATATACACACTTATATATACACACTTATATACACACACTTATATATACACACTTATATATGCACACTTATATTTACACACTTATATACACACTTATATTTACACACTTATATTTACACACTTATATACACACACTTATATATACACACTTATATTTACACACTTATATACACACACTTATATATACACACTTATATATACATGCTCAATTTTCTCAACGACATAGAAAATTGATGTCTATTTCTGCCCGACATGATCAATTTTCTAATGATTTCATAATTAAAATAACAGTTTGATGACACAATTGATAGTTTACGACGGACATACCATGAATTACGAGTAAAATGCACAATTTAAATTTTAAATGAGTTTTAAATTTTAAATCGCTAAATCACAAAAATAATTAATTTTTTCAAATAGTATTGATTTCTTCTATAAGAAGCCACCGAACTCTAGACCTCCAAAACGCAACCCCCCCCCCCCCCCACAAATTGATTCTGAACTCACTAGCTCCCTCCCCCATCCAGAATCTTTCAGCGTCCATAGAGGGCACAATGTTTCACCCACTTTAGAAACGTCTGGATTATATAATATTTGTCGAAAAATCATGGTCTAATATTATTAAATATCAAACTATTCATAAATGTATGGATAGGGGAGGAGGTCGGTGTCCATACATTATGTCAATACTTACTTTGGCAATTGTTGACCCCTCCTCCACTGTCATCAACTTTGTAAAGAATTCTGGGACGATACCCTCTCCCTCTTTCATAGTTATGCGAACAAAAGTATTGCTCCAACCATTCAAACATTTTTTTGATGAACTTATCAAACGAGTTTGAAACAATTTTTTAATTCGCACAACTTAAGTTGTCTAAAAAACTGTTTTGTTGTCGTCAACGTTTGTAGTTGTAGTTCTACGTCTCAGAACAGGACACAACCGACTCCGCAGTCACATGTATACAAAGTTCAAGATTGGCAACACAGCCATGTGTACATGTGGACGGGCAGCACAGAGTACCAAACATATACGTCAAGAGTGTTCTGAGCATGAAACGCTGAGGCAGACGTATTGGCCAGAGGAAACAACACTGGAATCAAAGCTCTATGGGCCACTGTATGAACTACAAAAGACAGTGAGTTTTATTCAAGAGACAGAATTACAGATATAGACATGTTTCAAGTGAACGAAAGAAGAAGAAGAAGAAGTCAACGTTTGTCAAACATCCCCCCCCCACCTAAATAACACCTTGTCACATTTTTCCAGACTTTATTCCCCCTCTCCACCAAGTTGTTGACGTAATTTATTGTCGACCTCTTTGTTCTTATATATATATCGACCCCTTTGCTCTTTCTTTTGACACCTGTGATATGATTCTTCTCGACCTCTTTGTTCTGATTTCTTTCGACCCCTTTGTTCTGATTTCTTTCGACACCTATGTTCTGATTTCTTACCATTTTGACAGCACTGTAGATTCCAATGTCGAAAGAGTACCAGGACACTGGTGGGTCCACAACAAACAATGTTTCCACCGATCCTCCTCTAATCGCAATCATAAACGTCATGTAACCAGCCAGTCCAACAACAGCTTTTAAACGACGTCTGACATCATTGCCATAAATGTAGACACTGAACGTCTGTGAAATATTAAACAACCAAGTAGATTAATTACATGATTCATAACCCGTCAGTGTTCAGGGATGTCACACTGGAGACATAACCCGTCAGTGTCCAGGGGTGCCACACTGGAGACATAACCCGACAGTGTTCAGGGATGTCACACTGGAAATATAACCCGTCAGTGTCCAGGGGTGCCACACTGGAGACATAACCCGTCAGTGTTCAGGGATGTCACACTGGAGACATAACCCGTCAGTGTTCAGGGATGCCACACTGGAGACATAAACCGCCAGTGTTCAGGGATGTCACACTGGAGACATAAACAGTCAGTGTTCAGGGATGTCACACTGGAGACATAACCCGTCAGTGTTCAGGGATGCCACACTGGAGACATAAACCGCCAGTGTTCAGGGATGCCACACTGGAGACATAAACCGTCAGTGTTCAGGGGTGCCACACTGGAGACATAAACCGCCAGTGTTCAGGGATGTCACACTGGAGACATAAACAGTCAGTGTTCAGGGATGCCACACTGGAGACATAAACCGCCAGTGTTCAGGGATGTCACACTGGAGACATAAACAGTCAGTGTTCAGGGATGTCACACTGGAGACATAAACCGTCAGTGTTCAGGGGTGCCACACTGGAGACATAAACCGCCAGTGTTCAGGGATGTCACACTGGAGACATAAACAGTCAGTGTTCAGGGATGTCACACTGGAGACATAAACAGTCAGTGTTCAGGGATGCCACACTGGAGACATAAACCGCCAGTGTTCAGGGGTGCCACACTGGAGACATAAACCGTCAGTGTTCAGGGATGCCACACTGGAGACATAACCCGTCAGTGTCCAGGGGTGTCACACTGGAGACATAAACAGTCAGTGTTCAGGGATGCCACACTGGAGACATAACCCGTCAGTGTCCAGGGGTGCCACACTGGAGACATAAACCGTCAGTGTCCATGGATGTCACACTGGAGACATAAACCGTCAGTGTCCAGGGGTGCCACACTGGAGACATAAACCGTCAGTGTCCATGGATGTCACACTGGAGACATAACCCGTCAGTGTCCAGGGGTGCCACACTGGAGACATAAACCGTCAGTGTCCATGGATGTCACACTGGAGACATAACCCGTCAGTGTTCAGGGATGTCACACTGGAGACATAAACCGTCAGTGTCCAGGGGTGTCACACTGGAGACATAACCCGTCAGTGTCCAGGGGTGTCACACTGGAGACATAACCCGTCAGTGTCCAGGGGTGTCACACTGGAGACATAAACCGTCAGTGTCCAGGGATGTCACACTGGAGACATAACCCGTCAGTGTCCAGGGGTGTCACACTGGAGACATAACCCGTCAGTGTCCAGGGGTGCCACACTAGAGACTGCAGAATAAAATGTTTTGCAACCATGTCTATCCTTAACAATTCTGAGGAGTATGCCGATACTGCAGTGTAACATTGCCAAGGGCAGCATTTTATTTGGTAACGCCTAAATCCTATCCACAACTGTGGTAAATCAAATATGGCTAATTGAGAATCAACTAAAATAACAACAATATTCTACTGTTGGTGCTTCCTCTATTTCTTCATCAGTGTACGTTCTCAAACTCCCACTGGTTCTCTCTTGTAGCAGGACAACGGTCTTACTAGATTCCCAGCAGGATGTAGTTCAGAGAATGGAAATGAGTTGCGTCGCAATTTTATTTGAGCCCATTGCCCGATACATTCGTCTTCGTTCGCTATTGTGATTACATTTGTGGACATCAGTTTCAATGTGGGCAAAGAAAATACGAACTTTGATCATCTGGAGACTGTTATCATTTTCACACAACTAGAACCGAGTAGCAATAACGTACGTCATTTCTCTGTTCCTTAAGGTGTTCATCATCATCGTGCCGTCTACGCAACGAACATTGACGGCAACGGACCCACTCTCGAATCTACCCTCAACAAGGTACCATGTATTTTAATATCCGCACTGCTTTATTTGTTTGATTTTTATTTCTTTTAATAGTTCTTTTTTTCATACGAAGTGTTCTAACCTCTTTGTGTGTTTTCTGCACTTTCCATGAAATTCTTTCTAATCTTTTATAATATTCCATTCCTAGCTCGTGTGGCAACCGTGGGCGCGACTTATAGTTATGTGTAAAAATAGGGTTATTGTCTGGACGTCTAGTTCATGGTGTAAGAGATAGGGTTACTGTATCGATGTCTAGTTCATGGTGTAAGAGATATGGTTAGTGCTGTCGACGTCTAGTTCATGGTGCAAGAGATAGGGTTACTGTCTCGACGTCTAGTTCATGGTGCAAGAGATAGGGTTACTGTCTCGACGTCTAGTTCATGGTGCAAGAGATAGGGTTACTGTCTCGACGTCTAGTTCATGGTGCAAGAGATTAGGTTACTGTCTCGACTTTATTCATGGGGCAAGACATAGGGTTACTGTCTCGACGTCTAGTTTATGGTGCAAGAGATAAGGTTACTGTCTGGACGTCTATTTCATGGTGTAAGAGATACGGTTGCTGTCTAGATGTCTAGTTCGTGATGCAAGAGATAGGGTTACTGTCTCGATGTCTAGTACATTGTGCAAGAGATAGGGTTACTTTCTCGATTTTAGTTCATGGTGCAAGAGATAGGATTACTGTCTCGACTTTAGTCCATGGTGTAAGAGATAGGGTTACTGTCTCGACTTTAGTCCATGGTGTAAGAGATAGGGTTAGTGTCTCGATGTCTAGTTCCTTGTGCAAGAGATAGGGTTACTGTCTTGACGTCTAGTTCATGGTGCAAGAGATAGTGTTACTGTATCGACGTCTAGTTCATGGTGCAAGAGATAGGGTTACTGTCTCGACTTTAGTCCATGGTGTAAGAGATAGGGTTAGTATCTCGATGTCTAGTTCATGGTGCAAGAGATAGGGTTACTGTCTCGATGTCTAGTTCATGGTGCTCGAGATACGGCTACTGTCTAGACTTTAGTTCATGGTGCAAAAGATAGGATTACTGTCTAGACTTTAGTTTATGGTGCAAGAGATAGGGTTACTGTCTCGACGTCTAGTTCATGGTGCAAGAGATAGGGTTACTGACTAGACTTTAGTTCATGGTGCAAGAGATATGATTACTGTCTCGACTTTAGTTCAAGGTGTAAGAGATAGGGTTACTGTCTCGACGTCTAGTTCATGGTGCAAGAGATAGGGTTACTGTCTAGACTTTAGTTCATGGTGCAAGAGATAGTGTTACTGTCTCGACGTCTAGTTCATGGTGTAAGAGATAGGGTTACTGTCTCGATGTCTAGTTCATGGTGCAAGAGATAGTGTTACTGTCTCGACGTCTAGTTCATGGTGTAAGAGATAGGGTTACTGTCTCGATGTCTAGTTCATGGTGTAAGAGATAGGGTTACTGTCTCGATGTCTAGTTCATGGTGCAAGAGATAGGATTACTGTCTTGACGTCTAGTTCATGGTGTAAGAGATAGGGTTACTGTCTCGATGTCTAGTTCATGGTGTAAGAGATAGGGTTACTGTCTCGATGTCTAGTTCATGGTGTAAGAGATAGGGTTACTGTCTCGATGTCTAGTTCATGGTGCAAGAGATAGGGTTACTGTCTCGACGTCTAGTTCATGGTGCAAGAGATAGGGTTACTGACTAGACTTTAGTTCATGGTGCAAGAGATATGATTACTGTCTCGACTTTAGTTCAAGGTGTAAGAGATAGGGTTACTGTCTCGACGTCTAGTTCATGGTGCAAGAGATAGGGTTACTGTCTAGACTTTAGTTCATGGTGCAAGAGATAGTGTTACTGTCTCGACGTCTAGTTCATGGTGTAAGAGATAGGGTTACTGTCTCGATGTCTAGTTCATGGTGCAAGAGATAGTGTTACTGTCTCGACGTCTAGTTCATGGTGTAAGAGATAGGGTTACTGTCTCGATGTCTAGTTCATGGTGTAAGAGATAGGGTTACTGTCTCGATGTCTAGTTCATGGTGCAAGAGATAGGATTACTGTCTTGACGTCTAGTTCATGGTGTAAGAGATAGGGTTACTGTCTCGATGTCTAGTTCATGGTGTAAGAGATAGGGTTACTGTCTCGATGTCTAGTTCATGGTGTAAGAGATAGGGTTACTGTCTCGATGTCTAGTTCATGGTGCAAGAGATAGGGTTACTGTCTAGAATTTAGTTTATAGTGCAAGAGATAGGGTTACTGTCTCGACGTCTAGTTCATGGTGCAAGAGATAGGGTTACTGTCTCGACGTCTAGTTCATGGTGCAAGAGATAGGACTAAATATAAATCAAAAAATCTCCCAACACAAATATGTCTTTGTTACAATCTGACATGAGTCCAGCTGTCACATCAGTGACACAAACATGTCTTTGTTACAATCTGACATGAGTCCAGCTGTCACATCAGTGACACAACTGTGAATAATCTGCGGTATATTTTTGTCAGACAGACTATGATCTGTCAAGAAATATCTGCTCATAGCTAAAGGTATTATTTCATCGTCAGGATCATTGACTATCATACAAACACCACAAAAAAAGATAACAATGCGAACAACAAGGAGATATGATCTCACCTTCTTTATGTGTACCCATAAGTTAAAAGTAAAATCTTGTTTGGTTTTCAAAGTCTCAGGTAGCACAAAGATGACCACAAGCAGAGCTATCAACAACAGAGCAGCCACGAGCAACACTGATACTAAGAACCCGGCTGTATAAATCAAGTATCCTACAGAAATCTGAAAGAATATATTATATTCCAGGTTTTATGTAGCTGTTACTCGATCTTTAACTCCATAACCAGTCAGAGTCGTAGAGATAGCACATTAGAGGCATCGACACACAGTCAGGGTTGTAGAGATAGCACATTAGAGGCATCGACACACAGTCAGGGTTGTAGAGATAGCACATTAGAGGCATCGACACACAGTCAGGGTTGTAGAGATAGCACATTAGAGGCATCGACACACAGTCAGGGTTGTAGAGATAGCACATTAGAGGCATCGGCACATAGTCAGGGTTGTAGAGATAGCACATTAGAGGCATCGGCACACAGTCAGGGTTGTAGAGATAGCACATTAGAGGCATCGGCACACAGTCAGGGTTGTAGAGATAGCACATTAGAGGCATCGGCACACAGTCAGGGTTGCAGGGGCACTACAATGGATGCATCGGCACACAGTCAGGGTTGTAGAGATAGCACATTAGAGGCATCGACACACAGTCAGGGTTGTAGAGATAGCACATTAGAGGCATCGACACACAGTCAGGGTTGTAGAGATAGCACATTAGAGGCATCGACACACAGTCAGGGTTGTAGAGATAGCACATTAGAGGCATCGGCACACAGTCAGGGTTGTAGGGGCACTACAATGGATGCATCGACACACAGTCAGGGTTGCAGGGGCACTACAATGGATGCATCGACACACAGTCAGGGTTGCAGGGGTACTACAATTGATGCATCGACACACAGTCAGGGTTGTAGAGATAGCACATTAGAGGCATCGACACACAGTCAGGGTTGTAGAGATAGCACATTAGAGGCATCGACACACAGTCAGGGTTGTAGAGATAACACATTAGAGGCATCGGCACACAGTCAGGGTTGTAGAGATAGCACATTAGAGGCATCGGCACACAGTCAGGGTTGCAGGGGCACTACAATGGATGCATCGACACACAGTCAGGGTTGCAGGGGCACTACAATGGATGCATCGACACACAGTCAGGGTTGTAGAGATAGCACATTAGAGGCATCGACACACAGTCAGGGTTGTAGGGGCACTACAATGGATGCATCGACACACAGTCATGGTTGTAGGGGCACTACAATGGATGCATCGACACACAGTCAGGGTTGCAGGGGCACTACAATGGATGCATCGACACACAGTCAGGGTTGTAGAGATAGCACATTAGAGGCATCGACACACAGTCAGGGTTGTAGGGGCACTACAATGGATGCATCGACACACAGTCAGGGTTGCAGGGGCACTACAATGGATGCATCGACACACAGTCAGGGTTGCAGGGGTACTACAATTGATGCATCGACACACAGTCAGGGTTGCAGGGGCACTACAATGGATGCATCGACACACAGTCAGGGTTGCAGGGGTACTACAATTGATGCATCGACACAAACTCAGGGTTGCAGTGGCACTACAATGGATGCATCGAAACACAGTCAGCGTCGTAATGGTACCATATTGGATACATCAACGCGCAGATTTATAGTCGCAGAGGTACCCCATTTGATGCATCAACTTTGCGCATGCGGTTGCGTCTGTGGGTCTCACCAATGGCTAACTAGGCAAACCAACCATGCAAAAGAAAACCTTAGTAGATGACATGACTTTATATTGAGGTTATCTTCTTATAGAGGCTTCATGGCACGTCATCTATACTATCCCGTAGTTGTAACCTTCGATAACAGTTACCATGTTGTTCCGACAGGCCGACGTTGTGCTTGAACTAGTTACGGGCACGGCGTGGGTGGGCGGAACAACAAAGAAACCTGTCGCAAGGGCCAGAGTTGTTCCCTGATGTCGACGTCTGTTTCGGTAGCATTAGACTCGAAACACCATCGAGTTAAATGGCTGCTAGAACAGAGGGCGGAACACTTATGGGAATACCCCACATGCTGTGAGGCCATTTCCTACTCAAGAATCAAGAACCAAGAATGCATCAACACACAGGGTTAGGGTGGTAGAGGTGCCCAATTTGATGCATTAACACATAGAATACTTCAACGATTTATATCTTCAACCATGTTGAGGATAAATATAATTCTGTCCAGTCCTTAATTAATGTTGTCTGTCCATGCTTTTCTTTATCCCCCACTGCTTCTTCCATCTTCTTCCATCCCCTGGAGTATCGTTTTTGGCAAGAAATCATTGAAAGTAATAGTTATTATGGACCTGTATACATTTCTATTTTATTTCTTACATTCACCCTATTTCTCTATATAAGATTCGTAGAGTTCGTCTGTAATATTTAATATTCAAAGGCCTATAGCTCATTCACTATCAAATAAAAAAAAAAACCCACACATCAACTGAATACATTGTGTGTCGGATTATCTCCCCGCGGATGACTACAAATTCACATCTATTTATCTTAATTGTTGAGAGAACTTGATACACGGGATATTGTTTTGTAGATAAATAAATTAATTTTAAAAAATATATAAACTTTTATAGTACATAAAACAAAACAACATACATATGCACCGATCTGAAAAGGTTGGTAAAAGTTGAATAAAAAGTTTACTGAAAATGAAATCTCTGTGACTTATGATTATTGAAACAATATAAGAAGTTGGTGCCGTAAACAAATTAGAGATGTGAGGAGGCGGTCTGGAAACAGTTCACAGTTGTTAACAAAAAGAGATGAGGGGTACTAACAAAAGTTGACGTCAATAAAACGGTTTTTATACATCAATTTAATTGTGCGAATTTGACATTTATTTTCTAAAAATTGGATTATTAATCTAAATACATAAGGCGTTGTTTTCCTCACTTTATTTAGGAAACATTTTTCCTAAATAGGATAGATGTCATGAATGGGTTAAACTGTGAGGCTAGTAGACATTAATGGGTTAGTCTGTGAGGCTAGTAGACATTAATGGGGTAAACTGTTGGTTGGCAATCATCATCATGTGCTGACTCCGCAAAGAAGGTTGGCTGCAAGAGACCTCCAACATCCCCTGTTTCTTGTCATGGTGTTGCACTCTGCACCTGTTAAGTGACATACTATTTCCCAAACCATAATTGTGTATGTGTATAGACACATATGTATGTGTGGTTATGTTTGCTGCAGCAGTCATTGGTGTCTTCTTCTGGATGTGTGTTTGTATTGTTGCCGTACACGGCGGGTGTGTTTGTACTGTTGCCGTACACGGCGTGTGTATTTGTACTGTTGCCGTACATGGCATGTGTGTTTGTTCTGTTGCCGTACACGGCGGGTGTGTTTGTACTGTTGCCGTACACGGCGTGTGTGTTTGTACAATTGCCGTACATGGCATGTGTGTTTGTACTGTTGCCGTACACGGCGTGTGTGTTTGTACTGTTGCCGTAAACGGCATGTGTGTTTGTACTGTTGCCATACACGGCATGTGTGTTTGTACTGTTGCCGTACACGGCGTTTGAATAATAAGTTTATGCTAAATTACGTCGATTCTTGGTCTATCTGATCAACTTGTTAATTGTATTTGGATCGACGTCCTTAGAATTGGAAAGGGTTGAGGGAGAGGGAGTTGTGGGATTTCAAACCCAATTTCATTTAACAAAATATGGCATTGCTTTAGCTGTACAAACAAATCAAAGACGAGGTTAAATACTCTGTCCTTTAATATTTCTTAATATCTCTGCAATACATATCCAGCTGGATATCTAGTCCTTTTCTTCTGGTTCGCAATTTGACATGTTTACACAGCACGTCCGTCTTTGGCTGCTAACTTCTAGTAAATACTGTTGTATTTGAAAGCTCCTCAGTGCTTCCATACATTTTTCTGTGAATATCAATCTCTGTGGGCCAGTGTTTTAACTGGTTTAGTATAGTTTAGTCTTGCAGGATATGTTCAGCTGTCTGTGCTGACTACCCACAAGGGCACAGAGGTGATCGGACCAGTCTTAGTCTATTTAAGTGGCTGTTTAATCTGTTGTGTCCTGTCCTGAGGTGGAGAATAATAACCTGCTCTGCTTTGTCGAGATAGTGGTAATTGTCTTTTGGGTGGTCGACTTTCCTGATGGTTTTGATGAGGGTTTTCTTTTCTTGGTAGATGATTTCTTGGTCTTTTTGTTCCTTTGTTGTTCTATCCTTTGCCAATCTATCCGCCTCTTCATTTCCTGTTATGCCTCAGTGGGATGGCATCCATTGTAGTATTACCCTTCTTTGGATGCTCACTTCTCGCATGGCTTTCTTCAGATCTGGCAGTTTATAGCTCTCAAGGGCTTGTATGACAGACATAGCATCAGTAAGAAATACCACCTGCTGGCATTGACTTATTGTGTTTTTAATTATTTCTGCAGCCATGTTTAAAGCACGTACTTCTGCAGAGTAGTTGGAGCAGAATATTTCAGTTGGTGAACATGTGGATTCATTTTCTTTTTCTGGATATTTTATGTACAAGCCAGCACCTCCATTCTTCTGGTTGCTGATCCGTCGGTATATACTTGTATCCATGCTTCTCTGGGGTACTATCTTCAATCATGTTGCATACTATTGTTTTCTTTTGGAGATTATTCAGTTCTATCATAGTGTGGTAGTTGTTTATGGTAGTTCTGATAGTGAGATTTGGGTATTGCTCCCACGGAACTGGAAAAAGTGTTGGTGATATCTCTCTTGTTATGTCTGGTAGTTCTTCCTTATATTTTCTGTTTAGTTTTTTTGGATCGGTGTATAAAACTGCTCCTCTTCAGTCTTCCACTGGGTAGGTCACTGTGTCTGGCCCTCATTGGATGTGCTGGCATGCTCTTGTACTTTTCTGCATGTACCATGGTCTTAGTGTCTCGCCTGTATGATAAGGGGGTGAGGCCTGTAATATTTTCCATTTCATTTATGGGAGAGGTCTTCATGGCACCTGTGATAAGGCGAAGTGCTTGATTTTGTACCTTGTTCAGGGCTTGTAGATGGGAGTTGGCTGCTGAAATCCATGCTGTTGATCCATATTCTAGTACTGGTCTAATTGCACCTGTATATACCTTCTTTAATGTTGCCTCATTGGCCTCCCAGTTTATTCCTGCCAATTTCCTCAGGAAGGCAAGTTTCTTTCTTGCCTTTGCTTCTATTTTCTCAATGTGAGGCCTCCATGTCAGTCTCTTATCTAGCGTAGTCTTCTGTTTGGATATGTACATTTCTGAGTTTTATCTCTCTTGCTTCGTCCTTATTTGAGAGTGTGAAGAGTGTTGTTGAAGACTTTTCAGCATTTATCTTTACCATCCATTTATCTGCCCATGCTGCTATGTTGTCTGCCGCCTTTTGTATTTTTTGTTGGCGATCTTTAGATGTACTTCTACACACCACCAAGTCATCAGCGTACATTGTAGCTTTTACACCTTGTGGCAATTCACAAATTATATCGTTTATGAAGACAAGAAACAGAGTTGGAGACAGTACTGAGCCTTGATGAACTCCATGTTTTAAGATAACTTTTTTGCTGTTGTATCCTTCCATGGTGACTCCTGCTTTCCTATTACGAAGGAAGAAACGGATCCACTTGCTCATGTTGCCCACAATTCCTTTTCTTTGCAGCTTTATTATCAGTCCATCTTTCCAGACCTTGTCGAAAGCTTTTTGAAGATCTATTCATAGGGTGAAAACTTTTTTCTTTCCTTGAAATGCGTCTTCTATGATCTGGGACAGGAATGTTATTTGGTCTTCTGTGCTGTTACACTCTCTAAACCCAGCTTGTTCTGGCACCAATAGCCTTTCTTATTCTAGGTACCACTAGTCTTCTGTTTATCAATTTTCCATTGTTTTGCATACACAACTCGTTAGACTTATTGGTCTATAACTGTCGGGCTTATGTTTGTCCTTGCCTTTTCTAATAATAGGACACATAAATGCTTCTCTTCACGACTGTGGTACATTGCCTGTTTCCCAACTATAGTTGTATATCTGTAATAATTTGTACATTGCTGCCTGTCTTATGTTCCTAAGCATTTCATTGGTGACACCGTCCGGTCCTGGTGATTTTCTATCCTGTAATTTCCATATAGATGTCTTTAACTCTTGTAGTGTGAATATTTTGGCATGACACCTGGGCAGTTTGTGTTGTTCTTATCATTGTTTATTTCTTGACAATGATTATCCTGCTGCGCCTCAGAACTGGTCACAACAAAATGAGACATCATTTGTACACCAAATTCAAAATAGGGACAACTGGGCTCTGCCATTGCAGCCTTGCAAATATGACAGCAGAACATATCCTACAAGAATGTCCCCAGTATGCAGACCTGAGAAACAAGACATGGCCCACCCCAATCAGTGTTGAAGAGAAACTGTATGGCACAGTGGACACTTTAAAACAGACAGCAGCCTATATCATAGAATCCGAAGTCCCAACCTGACTGAGTAATGATCGCCGAAGAAGAAGAAGAAAGAAGAATTTCTTGACGAATGTTTAGTTGTCTACATGTGTTGATGCTACTGGTGCTTTCTTTTCTGTAAGATTCCGCAAGCTTGTCTGCTGCTTGTTTGCCAGAGTGGAGTTTACCGGATTGTCTGCTGATTGTTTGCCAGAGGGGAGTTTACCGGCTTGTCTGCTGATTGTTTGCCAGAGTGGAGTTTACCGGCTTGTCTGCTGATTGTGTGCCAGAGTGTAGTTTAACGGCTTGTCTGCTGATTGTTTGCCAGAGTGGAGTTTACCAGCTTTTCTGCTGCTTGTTTGCCAGAGTGGAGTTTACCAGCTTGTCTGCTGTTTGTTTGCCAGAGTGGAGTTTACCAGCTTGTCTGCTGTTTGTTTGCCAGAGTGGAGTTTACCAGCTTGTCTGCTGCTTGTTTGCCAGAGTGGAGTTTACCAGCTTTTCTGCTGCTTGTTTGCCAGAGTGGAGTTTACCAGCTTGTCTGCTGTTTGTTTGCCAGAGTGGAGTTTACCAGCTTGTCTGCTGCTTGTTTGCCAGACTGGAGTTTACCAGCTCCTCTGCTGCTTGTTTGCCAGAGTGGAGTTTACCAGCTTCTCTGCTGCTTGTTTGCCAGAATGGAGTGTACCAGCTCCTCTGCTGCTTGTTTGCCAGAGTGGAGTTTACCAGCTTCTCTGCTGCTTGTTTGCCAGAGTGGAGTTTACCTGAATCTACCAGTGTAATTTTTTGTCGCTGGGTATTGCTATCATCATTTATTTGCTTGGTTAGTTTCCACAGTTTTCTCCCTTCCTTTTCACAAATTAATTTTTGAGTTTTTTTCCTCCAGCTTCTTCTCTGTGTTTCTATCTTTTCTTTAGTGAACTGTGCTTTGGTTTTTTTGTAGAGCGATGTGGTTCTGTTGTGATGTTTGCGTCTCTGCCATATTACGTGCTTCAGTCAGTTCTTCTGACATGTTTTATGAAAGCATAATGTAGAGATATGACATGTTTTATTCAAACATAAGATGTAGACTTATGTCTTATATTTTATGGAAACGTAAGATGGAGACGTAAGACATGACATGTTTTATGCAAACATATGATGGAGATTTTATATGAAGATGGCAACTATTATTACATCGCAGAAAGGATGTTGGAAACTTGTTTTAGGAAAGTTTATGTTTGTGAAGCACAGATCTGGAGCTGGTGGGAAAGTTTATGTTTGTGAAGCACAGTTCTGGAGCTGGTGGGAAAGAGATATGGAAGTGTGATGTGCGAACATGTCATGCTAGAGTTGACACTCATGATGATAGTGTAGTTGTGGAGCATGGTCAACATGATAAAGCATCTGTTCCTGGTAAAGCTGCTATAGCAACTGCTCGAGAAAACATGATGCAACGTGCTGAAAATACAGAAGAATGTACTAGGCACGTTGTGTAACATGCTTTAAGACAAGTATTAATTCAGTATGCACATCTTCTACCTCAACAATAATCTTTAACTCTGGAATCTTGCAGACATCGTCAACGAAATGGAATCAATGATCAACAAGCTGACGAAAATAGAAACACATACAGAAACACAGTTGACGACAGTTTCTTTTTGTTCGTGAAAGAACCAGATTTCGTTCTGTTTGTAGCATAGGAAGATGATCACTTTCTATTTCAGAGCAGACATTAGTTTGCTAATGGAACGTTCCGAGTCACCCCAGAGGGATTCGATCAACTGTAAACGATCCATGCATTTGAGAATGGTCAAATAATGTCATGTGTATATGCACTTTTGTCTGCGCGCAATGAAGCAATGTATCGCCGCCTGCTTCAACATAGCATAGAACTGTGAAGTAACGGACATTCAGCTTTATCTTCAATAGTTACTGATTTCTAATTAGCTGAATTTAGCGCTATTAAATTTCCAAGCACTTTTTATAGGCACTTATCAAAAGGCTTATTCTGAGAACAGAGTGCCAGGCAAGAGAAAAGGAGGAAGACCAAGAAGACGATGGACTAGCGACATCTAAGAGTGTATGAACATGTCTATGTCCAATGAAAGCCTGCTTGCCGGGACAGAGAGACTTTCATGATAAAGACAACTTTCTGAAAAGAATATATTTGAATAATATAATTGAATAATATAATTGAATAATATAATTGAATAATATAATTGAATAATATAATTGAATAATATAATTGAATAATATAATTGAATAATATAATTGAATAATATAATTGAATAATATAATTGAATAATATAATTGAATAATATAATTGAATAATATAATTGAATAATATAATTGAATAATATAATTGAATAATATAATTGAATAATATAATTGAATAATATAATTGAATAATATAATTGAATAATATAATTGAATAATATAATTGAATAATATAATTGAATAATATAATTGAATAATATAATTGAATAATATGATTGAATAATATAATTGAATAATATAATTGAATAATATAATTGAATAATATAATTGAATAATATAATTGAATAATATAATTGAATAATATAATTGAATAATAAAGCTTTTGAAAGTGCATTTCCACGCGCTCAATTATCATGCTGTTTTTTCACTTTGGACAGAACGTTCGGCGAAAACTACAGTCTCAGGGTAAAACTACAGTCTCAGGATAAAACTACAGTCTCAGGGTAAAACTACAGTCTCAGGGTAAAACTACAGTCTCAGGGTAAAACTACAGTCTCAGGGTAAAACTGCAGTCTCAGGGTAAAACTACAGTCTCAGGGTAAAACTACAGTCTCAGGGTAAAACTACAGTCTCAGGGTAAAACGACGATGTACATCTCAGATGAAAATTGTTCAGTCAAAGTCAAACAACTGATGGATTCGGCATTTGTACCAGACACAGATGTCATTACTGTTGTCGAACAACTCATCAATATTGATAGTTTCTCAGACCTGGATGTCCTCATGGATTACTTCGAAGATTTCTATATTGGACGGGTTCGTTGTGGTCGATGTTGCAGCTTTGATTTCCTATGAGCCTTTTTAATCAACACAATCGTGTCATGACAAATGTATCAAGAAGCAACACCGTTGTAGAAGGTTGACACAATGAATTTAATGCAATCATCAACGTATCTTATTCATCAGCAACAAGACTTGACTGGAAATTACAGCAACAATAAAATACATGTGCATTGTTAAGAAGTCTGATTGCCACTGATCAACCAACAACAAAGAAACGAAAAGCTTACCAACGTGTCGATGATGCTATTAAAACAATGGTTGAACGGTACGATCCAGCAGAACCTATCAACTTCTTGAAAAACATAGCTCGTGTTTTGAACATTAATGTTATGTAGTTAACCCAATTAAAGAACGTAACTTCATATTTATCCTTTATGAGACAGTTGATATATCTTTTGAAGACTTTATTATAATTATTTACTAGTTATATTGCTTCTTAATATTTATTGCAGCTTGTATAAAATATTAAATATATTTTCTTTTTTGTCTTGAGATATTTTGTCTTGGGGATATTTTATCTGGTATATTTCTCTTGGGATATTTTGTCTTGGGGATATTTTGTCTTGGGGATATTCTGTCCGATTTGTTAATAAAGAAAGAAATAATTCATCAAACGGGATTTCAACTAGGTCCAGGATCTCAAATGGCAGCCACTTTGTATGACAACCATTTCATGGCTATAACAACCTGGCATGTCACGGAAACTGTGATACACAAACATCTGACTGCATAAACATAACTGAGACACGGCTCCACATGATAGAACAATTAATAGTGGCTGCATAAACATAACTGAGACACGGCTCCACATGATAGAACAATTAATAGTGGCTGCATAAACATAACTGAGACACGGCTCCACATGATAGAACAATTAATAGTGGCTGCATAAACATAACTGAGACACGGCTCCACATGATAGAACAATTAATAGTGGCTGCATAAACATAACTGAGACACGGCTCCACATGATAGAACAATTAATAGTGGCTGCATAAACATACCTGATACAGGACTCCATATAATAGAACATTTAAATCTGAATGCACAAACATACCCGAGACAAGGTTCCATATGACAGAACAATTAATTATGAGTGCATTAACATACCTGAAACAAGGCTCCACCTGATAGAACAACAAATTTGAATACTGCAAACCGAACTGTTCTATCTTGTTCGTCACTTGTAACGTCAGTGATAATTGCTAACACAGCAATATACACGACATTCAGAGAACCACATATCCCATCTATTGCTGCACTGACGTAAACAATTTGAACATCCAAATCAAACTGGATAGTAATAGACATAAAAATTGTAGCAACCAATGTACCGGACACAGCAAGTAACAATATAAACTTTCGCCCTAGAGAATCGGATACCGATCCAATATAAAGACACGAGAGAGTAGCACCAATTCCTAGAATGACATTATTCATCAAGAGGATATCCGACGTTTCTTTCTGTGCCATGTTCATAAGATACACGTTATTGCTGTTGGTATAGTTTCTGTTAATTTGTTTGAAGTATGTTGTCCCATTACATTTAAGAAATCGATGGAGAAAATATTGTGTGTTGACTACATCTCGACTAATTATAGCAGGTACATAACAAAGTGCAATTATTGAACACAGTAAATATATTTTAACAATGGCGATATGGGTACCATTTTGAAGAGTGTCGTCAGAAATAGCTGAATTTCCATTTAGACATTTAGAATTCTCACTAGGAATCATAACTAGAAGAATAATCGATATTTTAATTATTGATCTTTGTTTCTGTAATAATCATCAATATGTTTTATTCAGCCCGTCGACTAGAATGTAACAACTATGCTGAAATACAGATAAGTAGCCATATAAATATGTGAAGAGACTACAGACTAATCAGGTGACCGTTTCACAAGTAACAATCTACAGAACTTAAATATCAGTTTTAACAATGCATGATCATATGCAACAATCTACATCAAAACTGTAATCGGAACTTTCTAATAGCGTGGGCCTGTAATCCAACAGCGAAATTTGAAATAAGGTAATAAAATTTACCGGTAATTAGTAAAACATTAATGGCAGTGTTCTAAATTTAGCAACTGCTGATAGTTACATTGGATTATAAAGTGATGTTCTAGTTTTGTTGGTGTCTGATTTCTATCAAGACTTCTGTTTCATTGAGATCTAAATGTATTCAATACTATTTGTTTTTATGAACTTGTGTATCTATGAACCTGGGCAGATAGGCATTGAATATGCTAATTAGTACCACGTGTCATTTGGAAGTAGAATATAATTACAAATGGCTACAGTCACTGGCAAGAGAATAGAAGCGCATTTATCAAACTTGCAAGAGAGTACAAGTACAGTTATCAAACTTGCAAGAGAGTACACACGCAGTTATCAAACTTGCAAGAGAGTACACACGCAGTTATCAAACTGGAACGAATCTCTAGCGCCAACCCTGCATCGACTAGTCGGAATCAGATAGAACGATGTGAAGATATCTACTTTATGTTGTGCGAAAGGGTTGTCCATAATTTACATCAACAATTCAACAATTGTTTGGCAATTTATGACCTCCTCTCTTCCCTTTGTCAACATTTTGTCAAGGTTACGGTACTCCTCCTTTCCCTTGTCAATATTTTGTTGTAATTGTATATTTGTAGAAATGGAATAATTGATGGCGCTAATAGTATCTTCTGTATTTGTAGAAATTATTAGCAAAAATCTAAAACATCCCGAGTCTCCAAGTGCTACACTATCCCATCAGTCAGTATTTCAACTGTATTAATCTCCTCTCTAAACCATCCCGAGTCTTCATGTACTCTGATAGCCAACTGTACTTTCAGTTTCTTTTCCATGATCCCTTCGATTTCCCTCAGCCCTTTTCATGGTTCTAGGTCACCTAGACCAATCGTGTCAAACTCAAAAAGCACCATGGGCCGCATAAGATACTTTGAGTATACCGGCGGGCCACACTAACAAATCTGAGAAACACTGTAATCTTATTGAATTATATTTAATTAATTTGCACGCCTACTACAACGGTTTTATTAAGCTAACGCACCACAACGCCAAATATCATCATCATCATCAAGTGACGTCTCCGCAACGAAGGTTGGCTGCAACGTATCTCCAACATCTCCTGTCTCTTGTCTTGGTGGTGCACTCTGCTAGACTGTAACCTGTCCATCGTGTAATGTTACTCTCCCACTTGTATCTCTGCCTACCTCTTGCTCGCTTCCCTTTGACTTTACCCTCAAGTAAGGTCTTCAATAGGGTGTCATGTCTTTTAATGTGTCCAAAGTATTTTATTTGCCTGATCTTTATTTCTCTTAATAGTTCTTTCTTCATATTAAGTGTCTTTAGCACATCTTTATTTGTTTTCTTCTCTTTCCATGATGTTCTCCCTATTCTTCTATATACCCACATCTCAAAGGCATCAATTTTGTCTTCTAATTGTTTATTTAGTGTCCATGTTTCTGAGCCATACATTAATATGGAATAGATGTAGCATTTTATAATTCTCATTTTCAACTTGTTTGTAATTTGTTTAGAAATTAATAATTTTAGATAATAATAAACGCCAAATATAACAATTGTAATCCAACATTTATTTAAGAACATTCAATTATTTGTACTCTTTAATCAGTGTTTTGTCCTGAGGTTTGATGCCTCTTTTTCATGACAATTTTTGGTATATCTGGCTGAAATATATTTACAGTTCCGACCTTCATCAGGGATGACAAGTGTTCATCGGTCAGCCTTGTCCTCTGAGAGGTTTTTGTTAATTTCATGAAGGAAAATAGCTGTTCACACACATAGGTGGAACAGAACATTGCCATAATCCTAGTTGAAAACTTTCTGAAGTTTGTAAACTTTTCAGTTTGAGTGTAGAATCAGACTGCATTTCTTATAGCTCTATCTGCAAGTTTTTCCTCTGCTTTAACAACATCACAGTTGAATGGTGCAGAGAATAATGCAAAATGGTATTCAAAAGATGAGAAATCACTAAATCTTTCCTAAAACTCTTTTGACAATAACTTTAGGCGACTCTCATATTTAGCAAAGGTAAGTACAGATTCAGCATTGGCCTGGTTTTTGAGTTCTTTGCAGTTAGGAAAATGAACAAAATTTTCATGTGACAAATGTGTCTTAAATAAGCTTATTTTTGTAATGAAACATTTGATATCGTCGTACAACTGAGTAATGAGTTTGTTTTTGCCTTGTAATTTCAAATTAAGATCACTTAAATATGTAGTAATGTTCACATCAAACGCTAGATCCTGGACCCAACTTTCATCTTTTATTTCATCAGTGTTTTTACCTTTCATCTCCAAAAATAAAGTAATTTCTGGTCTCAGCAAATAAAATCTTTTCAGCAATTTGTGACACGACAACTAAAGGACTGCTGTGTAGAATGGAACATCGGTGAACTGACTATCCATGTCTTCTAACAGCTGACTGAATTGACGATGGTTGAGAGCATTTCATTTGATAAAGTTCACTGTTTTTGTGACCACACTAAGCACGTGATTCAATTTTAAAGTCTTTGAACACAAATTTTGTTGATGAATAATGCAGTGAAAATTTGCAAATAATGAATCTGGATACGAGTTCTCAATTTTTGTTCGCAACTTGGCAGCAACACCAGTATGTTTGCCAACCATATTCGGAGCACCGTCAGTAGATAAACATACAAGTTTACTCAAATCAAAATCATAGTCATGCAGAATCTACTCGACTTTTTTCAAAGATGTCTTCGTTCGCTGTAGTCTCATGCATTGGGATTAGTTCAATCAGTTTTTCATAAATATTAAATTTACTGTCACAGGCCCTAATAAAAACTGCAAGCTGTTCTATTCCAGTGATGTCAACGGTCTCATCAATAGCAATAGAAAAATGTTGAAATTTGGATGATGCAGCCTTCAACTGTTGCTTCAAATCATCTGCCATTTCATCAATCCGTCCAGCAACAGTGTTCCTGGTTAACGAAATATCCTTAAATAACTGTGCTTTCTGTGGGCACACAATGTCAGCAGCTTTTAGAAGGCAATACTTTACGAAATATCCTTCACTGTAAGATTTCCCACTCATGGCGACCATTCTGCTGAGTTCATAGCTTGCAGTAACGGAAGCGACATTGGCTTGATCGATTTTTGTAAAACATGTCTGTTGCTGTATCAAGTTAGCCTTCAATTCCTGGAGTCGTGAAACACGCATTAAGCCCACATATTTATCCCAGGATCGATGGTTGGTTTTATAATGTCTTTTTAAGTTGTACTCTTTTAGCGTGACAATGCTGTTATTCCATACTAAACAATGTATCTTTCCATTTACCATTACACATAAATACTGTAGTTCCCATTTTTCTTGAAATACTCGCCTTTCTTCATCAAGTGTTCTTTTCTTCTTAGCTGAAGGTGCTGTGGCCATTTTAAACGGAGTCAGTTTATGTAGTACTTTATAAAAACAAATAATATAATTACCGGCACGATTCCACAAGATACAATTTATTATTGTTTTAAAATTTTAACATGGCAATAACAATCTGGTTGCTACTTCCGGTCAATGTTGCCAATTGTCATAGATAGAAAACCCTTACTAGCTTAAAACAGCCGTATTGTTTTCTTATACGTGGCACTATGCCAGATTTATGTTTTATACACCCAGTTTAAAGTATTAAAACTGCAATTTTCGCCATTAAATGAGACAATTGCAGTATTCTTAGTGTGGGCCGCACACGTGCTTGCAAAGGGCAGCATGCGGCCCGCGGGCCGCACGTTTGACATGCCTGATCTAGACGATGCTTCAGCCAATACTGTAAGGCGGCCCCAAAAAAAAATGAAAGTCGTGGTACTGATTATGAGGTCGTGATAACTAAAGTACCAGAACCACCACCTCTGCTATTTTTTTGATTGGTTAAGTACTCTAATATAACCAAATAGAAATAATGTCTACGGTTGAAAGAAACGAACCTCACCATAAGAGGTACTAGTTACTCTACCAAATGGAGGCCATGGTAACTGGATTACCATAACTCTGACCTTTATCTCTTTAATAGTTATAATCTCTGGTAGAACTAAATTTGACAACACAGGTTGTTGAATGAAGCGTACGTCACCATACATGTCCTGCACACCATACACTTGAAACATGAATAGCGGAAAGTTAACATTATATTGTTACCCAAACACAAACAGTAAATAATCCGACGTTAACAATATATACCCTTTATGAACATTTCATTTGATTGGACTATTGCATGTTAATATATTCAATGATCTTGATGTCAACTAGAGATATATATTCTATATTGAAACATTATAACTCAGTTGGGCACTTGTATCAATGGTGTCATATTAGCTCGAGTCATTGATTGGAGTCGCTGTCACAATATTTAATGGATAATATGCATTGTTTCATTGTAACTTTCCTTTAAGGATAGTCTGTTTTATGGATATCTACTGAAATCTGGAATGTCCAAAGTTACGTATACATCCAGTGATTTTATATCTACTGAAATCTGGAATATCCAACCTAAGTTACATATCCACCCAGTGATTTTTTTTCTACAGAGAAATGTGAGTATACGGTGTTTACTAAAAATACATTCTATAATTTTAGCATGATTACACTTTCCCTATGTATCATCTACCAACCAGGCTGCCAGCCTGCCTGTATAATTGCCTGCCTGCATACCTACCTACTGCCTGCATACCTGCCTGCCTGCATACCTGCCTGCCTGCATACCTGCCTGCATACCTACCTGCGTACCTACCTACTCGCCTGTATGCCTGCATAGCTTCTTATCTACCTGCCTGGCACCAACTCATCAGTCCATCCATCTATCTATTTATACGTATGTCTGTATGTGTGTCTGTCTGTATGTGTGTCTGTCTGTATGTATGAATGTATGTGTGTCTGTCTCTATGTGTGTCTGTATATGTGTCTGTCTGTATATGTATCTGTTTGTCTGTCTGTATGTCTGTAAAAGGGCACCACGTACATAGAAACATTAATACACTATTGTAGTATTTGTTGTCCTACATATTTTGCATGTCTATCTGTCTGTCTGTCTGTCTATCTGTCTGTCTGTCTGTCTGTCTGTCTGTCTGTCTGTCTGTGTGTGTGTGCGTGCGTGTGTGTGTGTGTATGTATGTGTGTATGTGTGTCTGTATGTTTCTATGTTTCTATGTTTCTGTCTGCCAGTGTGTCTCTGTGTGTCTCTCTGTCTATCTCTCTGTGTCTGTCTGTGTGTGTGTGTCTGTGTGAGGTTATGTCTGTTTGTGTGTTTGTATGTTTGTTTGTCTGTATGTTTTTTAGTATGTGTGTATATGTGGTTGTATCCCTGTGTTTATGTCTGTGTCTTTGTCTGAGTTTGTCTGTGTCTTTCTGTGTCTGTGTCTGTCTGTGTCTTTCTTAGTCTGTATGTATCTGTGTTTGTGTGTTTCTGTGTCTGTGTCTTTGTCTGTGTTTGTCTGAGTCTTTCTGCATACATGTGTCTTTCTGTGTCTGTGTGTTGTTTCTGTGTCTTTGTGTATCTGTGTCTGTGTGTTTCTGTGTCTTTGTGTATCTGTGTCTGTGTGTTTCTGTGTCTCTTTGTGTCTTTGTCTGTTTGTCTGTCTTTCTGTGTCTGTGTGTTTCTGTGTCTTTGTGTATCTGTGTCTGTATGTGTCTGTGTGTTTCTGTGCCTTTGTGTATCTGTGTCTGTATGTGTCTGTGTGTTTCTGTGTCTTTGTGTATCAGTGTCTGTATGTGTCTGTGTGTTTCTGTGTCTTTGTGTATCTGTGTCTGTATGTTTCTGTGTCTTTGTGTATCTGTGTCTGTATGTGTCTGTGTGTTTCTGTGTCTTTGTGTATCTGTGTCTGTGTCTTTCTGTGTCTGTGTGTTTCTGTGTCTTTGTGTATCTGTGTCTGTGTGTTTCTGTGTCTTTGTGTATCTGTGTCTGTATGTGTCTGTGTGTTTCTGTGTCTTTGTGTATCTGTGTCTGTCTGTGTGTTTATGTGTCTCTTTGTGTCTTTGTCTGTGTTTGTCTGTTTCTTTCTGTGTCTGTGTGTTTATGTGTCTTTGTGTATCTGTGTGTGTGTCTGTGTTTGTTTGTGTCTGTGTCCGTGTGTGGCTGAGTCTGACTTTGTCTCTGTGTCTGTTTCTGTGTATGTCTCTATTTGTGTCTCTGTCTGTGTCTCTGTCTGCCGGTGGGTGTCTGTGTATGTCTCTATTTGTGTCTCTGTCTGTGTCTCTGTCTGCCCGTGGGTGTCTGTGTCTCTGTCTGCCCGTGGGTGTCTGTGTCTCTGTCTGCCCGTGGGTGTCTGTGTCTCTGTCTGCCCGTGGGTGTCTGTGTATCTAGTATCAGGATGACACATGATGTCTATGATATTATGTGTGTATTTAAATTTATAAAAAAATAATTTGTTTTACAAAAATTGAGTAAATAACAATTTTGTTGTTGATGCAATTTTACGAGATATATTTTTTCTTCTTTAGTTTCAGATTAATTAATGTTCCCAATGAATTATTCAGAATTGATATTACTTTAGTTTATATGTGCATTCAGTTTTTCTAAATACATATTTCTTTCATTCCTAAACTCATTTTATAGTGAAAAGGGCACCACGTACATAGAAACATAAATACACTATTGTAGTATTTGTTGTTCTACATATTTTGCAATCCTGACACAATACACTTGAAATAATCAGTAATCATACTGTATGATAGGGAAACTGTAAATGGTGCAATAGAGGGGTATCTCACTGAAGCGGAGATATTATACAGGATATCCTATGCACAATAGAGGGGTATATCACTGAAGCGGAGATATTATACAGGATATCCTATGCACAATAGAGGGGTATATCACTGAAGCGGAGATATTATACAGGATATCTTATGCGCAATAGAGGGGTATATCACTGAAGCGGAGATATTATACAGGATATCTTATGCGCAATAGAGGGGTATATCACTGAAGCGGAGATATTATACAGGATATCTTATGCGCAATAGAGGGGTATATCACTGAAGCGGAGATATTATACAGGATATCTTATGCGCAATAGAGGGGTATATCACTGAAGCGGAGATATTATACAGGATATCCTATGCACAATAGAGGGGTATATCACTGAAGCGGAGATATTATACAGGATATCCTATGCACAATAGAGGGGTATCTCACTGAAGCGGAGATATTATACAGGATATTTATACAGTTGCCAGGCATTGATTTACATTGCTGATGACATGACATGATATGATATTACTTGTGATAATTTACTACAGATCTTTGAGCCGTCATTGACACTATGACATTTATGACAATTAAGCACACTACTGATCATGTCAATATCAGATTTTGTAACGCGTCACGTAGCACAATGACGTAATTTCTACGACTGATGCTGGAAGTGTCCACCGTTGGTCTAAAGTTTTGTCGCGAAGAGTTACATGTGCTCTGAATAATTTAATCTTGAATATCACTTTAGATTAATTTTAGAATCGGAGAACTTCTAGATTGGTGTCTGCTTGTCGTGCTCATTACCGGCATCACGAAGTTAGTTTATCAAATTTCTAACCTCACCGGCGAGCGAGGAGTTTGTGAATAATGAGTTTATCACAAATTTTATAATAACGACTTCTGCATATGTGCCTCAATTATCAAAATGTTACACCACACATACTCCAAGTTCAGTTATTAGCACTATTCTTGGTCAACTAAACGAATAAAATTTAACTCAACAACTCGCGTGAATCATCCGCCGAGTTACACTGGATAATGAAAATACACAACTTTCAATGACGTCATATCGAAAAAAATGTATTTATTTAAAATTCAGTGCACAGCCACTTTATAGACACCATGTACAACTTCGTACGAGATCCAAACAGAGTAATGATAACCATTTTGTTACACTTTAATCAACAATTGTCGCTTCATTCTTGATTAGAAACTAGTATCACGTCACACAGGACATTCCCATAAGTGCTCCGCTCTCCGTTTCAACAGCCATCCGAGTAGATGTAGACTCAACGTCCCAGTCAGGTGTTAATTACTTAATCTTCGGTTTTAGTTTCTGAAAAAAAGAGTAAATTTTCTTCTCTCTCCTCTAGTCACTTCCATTTCTGTCATTCTTTGTTTGTATGTGTAGGTTTTCAGTGACTGACGTCAACATCAGGGTACAACTCTGACCCATGCCGCTTATTATCGCTTACATCAATTTAATCTAAACTTGACAGATCAATTCGATCCAAATTTGATGTATAGCATTCCGATCTAAACGTATATCATCTCAATCCAAACTAGTCTTATATCAATTCAAACCAAACTTGACACATCGATTTAATCCAAACTTGTTCTATATCAATACATTTCTAACTTGAGTTACTTCAATTCAGATCAAACTTTATTTATATAATTAAATTCAGATCTAATTTTTACCGAATTAGCGAATGATGCTATTTTTTCAAACTCCTTAGCGGATTTATATCCTCGTAGGCACGCTGACATAATAATGACACATCCAGAGGAAATACCGCATAGGTACATTGACATAATGATGACACATCCAGAGGAAACAACAATAGAGTGATGACATCACCTGTAGACACGCCGAACAAATAATTCCTCCAATAGACAAACTGATAAAAAATTTAATATAAATATAAGAAAGAAATAGGAAATATTATTAAAGAAAGAAAACCAAAATGCTGCAAATGGGTTTTGAACCTGGTCTGTTCATCTGGTACATATTCGTCTCGCACCTTGACTCAACACGTTTATGGTAATCGACCACGCGACATTCGGTCTGATTGATCTCCATTAGACTCACATAATGATCACATTCCCCCCCCCCCCCACAATATATAGACTCAACTGACAGAATGATAACACCCCAATAAACTGGTTGTTTGCCTCACCTATGATTTCTGTGTGTTATATATGAATTACTTCTATATTTTTTCTTCCTTATTTAGATACTTTAAATAGAGCTTTGAATGAACGAACGGACGCAAAGTATTTCGAACATACAAGGTGTGTACTGTGCTAAAGTATTTCTAACATACAAGGTGTGTACTGTGCTAAAGTATTTCTAACATACAAGGTGTGTACTGTGCTAAAGTATTTATAACATACAAGGTGTGTACTGTGCTAAAGTATTTCTAACATACAAGGTGTGTACTGTAAAGTTGACAGGAATTCATCTAAATAAAACAACACATGCCAGACACTTGTTGCCAAAATGAAACATATCCATGACATCAAACATCAAATTAGCAACGGAGAAGCAGTTGCAAATGGGAAAAGTCATGAACCTGAACCAGAATTTAATTTTTCTACTGTTAGAGTATGGATATCCACGACGCTAATTATAGTAATTTATAATATTGTCTTTGTGTCTCGAGGACCGGTGGTGTCACAATATATTTTCAATCGTTTAGTAGAAGACTATAACAATATGTCTATTGACTATGACGACGTTAGAGACAAATGTATCAACGCTACAGATTCGGAAGAAGAGTTAATCAACCATGCTCAGAGAGAAACGTCTACAACAGTTATGTACGGAACAATATCTTCTAGTATGTCTGCTATTTTTACGTGTCTATTTGCTGGTTCCGTATCGGATTTTCTAGGAAGGAGGATTTTGTTGTTTTTCGCTTTGTTAGGAAACTTAATTAGAACTGTTGTGTTGTGTCTTGTGATACGATTAGACCTTGATGTTCATTATTATTACATTGGAACATCTATAGATGGAATTTTAGGTTCTACATTCGTTGCATCTTTAGCTGTGACAGCAATTATCACCGACATTACCCCTGACCCGAAAAATAGAGCTGTAAGATTTGCAATAGTGGATGGGATTACTGCACTGTGTGGAGCTTTATCTCAAGTAAGTCTTTTTAGAAATTTTATAATGAATTTATTTGTATCGTTTATGTTAAAACTCATAAAGAAAGAACGGTTCTTTCTAGGCAAACAAATCTGTGAATTGAAAGAGAAATGTGTACACTCGCTTGCATAAGTGACGCGAATGCTCTAAAATTGTATACTTCGCTGTATTTTGTTGTCACAATTGCTTGAGTTGAGGCGATGGAGGATGTTTCACTATTCAGTTCCGGGTCATGTCATCGATGGTTGAAATAATCAGCTAACATTGTACAGTCTCGACCGATTTGTGTAACAGAAGTTAGTTCACTCCAATTCTTTTCATCCAAAAAAAAGTCAGAGAAGAGACACATCAAAATACATCACAGATATTATTAGAAAACGCCGTTGGTCCTAAATCGGACATGTCCTAGCTCAGAAAATAACAGAATACACCACCAATCTCTTGCATGTATACCACAAGACAGAAGAGCCAGGGGTAGACCAAAGGAAACACTCAGAAGAACAATACTTAGAGACACTACAACAAACAATATTCATACTATTCAAGAACTGCACATAATAGTTTTGAACAGACAGAATTGGAGAGATCTGACCTTTCCCCTATGCGCTAAAGGAAAATTAATGAATGGCTTGAATGATGTAATCGATACATTTACAGACATGTATGATGTAATCGATACATTTACAGACATGTATGATGTAATCGATACATTTACAGACATATATGATGTAATCGATACATTTACAGACATATATGATGTAATCGATACATTTACAGACATGAATGATCTAATCGATACATTTACAGACATGAATGAGCACCAAATTCTGAAGCACGTTCAGAAACAATTTAATGCATAAAATGGGTTTCAGAACAAACCCTGTCTTAGCATGTTTCTGTTGGTCTTCTTAACGTATGTCCGTCCTTTCCATCTCCTGGCCCGGTTTTCCTAATACTATAATCGCTGATAATGTAAAAGTTTGACAATCTCCATGTTTGACATTTGACATAGACATGTTTGACATAGACACGGAACAATATTACATCATCGGCGATTCATGGACCAATAATTTGTATGGTAAACGAAGATGAAACAAAAACCATGGCTACAGGAAGGGATACGCACAATCTAAATGTAACAGTGGAAAATCAAGTCATCAAACAAACCAACACCTTCAAATACTTAGGCGTAACATTCTTTTCAGATGGAAAGATGGACACCGAAATAGACATTCGTTGTAGCAAAGCGAATCAAATATTGGAACAATTATGCCCTCTATTGCAACATAAAATGCTACCAATGACAACAACAAAAAACATCTTATCCAAAGTAACTTCATTCCATCACTGTGCTACCAATGTCAAACATGGGGACCTTAACAACAAAACATAAGAGACAACTGGTTACAACAGAGATGAGATGTCTGGGAAAAGCCACAGGAGTGACCAGAAGACACATAATTAGAAACGATATTATAAGAGAAAGAGTGGGTGTCATATCAATTCTACAATACATACAAAACCAACAGATACAATGGTTTGGTCATCTGGAAAGAATGCCGTGTGATTCATTAGTTTATAAAGCATATGGGAGCCGCGTTAGCGCAGTGGTTAGAGCACTGGCTTCGCATATGAGTGATCCTGTGTTCATTCGCCAGTCGAGGCGGAAATGTTTTTCAGATCGCAACGGCTCCCAGGTCGACCCAGCCTTAAATGGGTACCGGATTAATCCGGGAAGTAAAGACTGCGAGGGAGAGGACATGGCTACTGCCCTCATTTGCAGAGCCTCTGAAATGTGAGATCGCTAACACCTCACACCCGTACGGCATTAATAAATGCTATGGGTTACTTTACTTTAAAGCATATATGAAGAGAGGAGAAGCAGAAAGAAGAGCCAAGGGTAGACCTAGAGTACGCTGGATCGACAACATCAAAGAGACATTACACGAACACCAAATAACATTATCTGAAGCTGCCAGAAAAGTGAGAACAAGAACATTGTATCTCCCTCGACACTCATAAAGGGTAAAAGAGGAAGGAAAGACGGAGAAGAACGAAGTGCACATATTTTTCAATTTCTGTATTGTGTTCGTCGAACGAAAGGAAAGAACTAAAATGGCATTCTAAATCATCTTTGGGTGTCATGCCGACTGATCATGGATCGCCTTTAATTATCTGTTTCCAGTATCTTTTATCAGGATCGTTACTGACTCTTTGCCATTCCACGATGTCAGACTATCTAATATTTTCTCTCTTTGCCATGCCGCTATGTCAGACCATCTAATATTTTCTCTCTTTGCCATGCCACGATGTTAGACTATCTAATATTTTCTCAAGTCTTCACCCTCGATGTCTCTTGTCCCTGTTGTAACTGTTCTCCAGATCTCAGTGTCTGATAGCATGTTCAAAGAAATAAAGATTGTATCCTTCTGTTATTATTAAGTACCCGTGTCTTGCAGTTGAATCCTTCAGCAACTCTTTGTATTTATAGCTGCCCATGTCACTATCGGCATTCTTCTATAGAACCACATCTCTGTTGCTATGCAACCACATCTCTGTTGCTATGCAACCACATCTCTGTTGCTATACAACCATATAGTTGTTGCTAAGTAAACTTGCTAAAACAACATTTATTCCTGATCACCCAGACTAATGAATTGAAATCATTTAACTAATCAGTTTAGTTAAGTTATTTTAAATTTAAATGAGATATAAAAATATTTTTTCAAATATATGGGGATAAGCAGTAGAAGTATTCATGGCTCAATGAAGCGTTTCAATTTGTTTCAAAATGTTCTTTTATTACCCCCACCAAACACAATTGCAAACATCGGATGCGCTGGACTTTCAGTAATCGTAACAAGTAAGGACGAACTAATCCTTATATGCCATATAAGATAAACTAAATCTAACAGTTTTGAAATAAGTTCCTATTATGTCAATTTGCTTTCTACATGCGGCAATTTTGTGGTTATTAAGTTTATATATTTGTCTCGTTAATGAAAGAAATAGACTGTTGGGTCACCTTTATCGATTAAGGATCTCATACACAGATGAATGTCCATGTGGATCCGGAACCCAGACTCCAG
Organism: Meghimatium bilineatum; assembly: GCA_034231615.1. Classification (NCBI taxonomy): domain Eukaryota; kingdom Metazoa; phylum Mollusca; class Gastropoda; order Stylommatophora; family Philomycidae; genus Meghimatium; species Meghimatium bilineatum. The sequence goes on along the minus strand of CM067322.1, from coordinate 100,829,234 downwards.
AACACATATTTCAGGACTGCCCAACATATAAAGAGCAGAGACAGCAGACCTGGCCAGAGGATACAGACTTGAGGCAAAAGCTATGGGGCAGCCGTTCTGACCTGGAGAAGACAGTGGACTTCGTCTTGACGACAGGTCTGACGGGGGGGGGGGGGGGGTATAACATGACCACTTGCTGAACGCAGAAGAAGAATGAAAGAAATAATAGGAAATATTAAAAGTTTTTGATCACAGGCCAAGAAAAGTATTATTGGCAACTCTCTATTTTCGCGTGTTTTGAGGTGTTGAAAATATAGCCGAATGAGCTATAAGTTTGTGGTATATAGTTGAATGTATATAATGGTGTTATAGTGTTTTCCTGTCTGTACTTCATAAAGGTGAGATGCTTAGAGGTGTGTTAAGTAATGTTAACAGTGGATCACTGTTTGTTTGCGTCATGCGACCCAGTATATCGATTTCTCAATGATATATTACTATAATTGTGTTTCTCCTAACTTCGTAGATGACGTATTCTTGCAGGTTGCTGTAGGATATTTGATTAAAGCCACAGGTTTTTTTACTCCTATGGTTGTGTTTGCGTGCCTGGTATTGGTAGCCCTGATGACAAACGTCTTCCTACTACCCGAGACATTGAAAAAAAACAACAATAAATTTACCTGCAATATTTGGACACACGTAAAGAAGGTGAGAGGTCATATACGTTAGCAGTTTGCTCATTATCCATGTTTCTGATTTCATGAAGTTATAGTGCGCTCTGTAGGCATACGTTGCCAGAATGGATACTATGGATACTATCAAACGCTAATAACATATCTGTATGTAATTCAATGTCCGTTTACACAATTTGTGAAACATGTTTTCTGGATACACTAGATCTAGCCAACCAGAAACTTTTAGCTATGGAGTTGATATCTTAGCCAGATTTTTGGGCGTAGCTGAAACAAACATATTTATTTCACAACTCAGGACAATTCTTTCACTTTTTTAAAAGTGATACTTTTGTTGCCGTAATATAACATATTTATTGTCCAGATGACGGTTTAATTACCTGCCTCCGGGCGTTGAGGGAGCAGTCTACTTAAAAATATTAGGATTTCCATCGCACAGTGTAGCAGAAAATGGGCATAGTGAACTTTCAACGATATATATATAATATATTGATTGCAGTATTTCAATAATTTTTTTTAAACTAGCAAAATCCCTTCTCTGTGGGCTGTGCACATTGAAATATTTATACACATAATGTCATCTTTCTTTTGTTCATGTTCATTTAGTAGCAATATTACTTCATTGCTTTTAATTACTTCCTACAGTGTGAAACATGTTAGCCTACTTGACATTATTACCATTAGTGTAACACTCATTGATTGGCACATATAGTTTCACTTGTTATAACAAGTTTGGAATAATACATTAGCCATATCTAGATTCGCCATATTTACCATATTTATGACAAGGAATAGCGTACAAATATTCATTGTTTGACTATTAAAAGCAATGGTTCTTGTGGAAATGTAAATATTTCTGTTTATTTTCATAAATACACCCGTGTCTTGTGTTCTATAGGAGATTTGGACACTACGCAAAACTATCGAAACTTCATTGTCAGCTGTGTCAAGTGCAGGAAATTTCATGAACTTTTGTCAAATGTTTTGTTGCCATGTTACAGATTTTTAGATAGCGGTTTAATTTTTTAACCCAATATAATCGAGACGCCGTATAGTCTAGACATTTATATGTTATGTTATGTTATGTTATGTTCCTCCAGGGCCATAGGCGGCGCATAGGGCAGAAACAATAGCTTTCGATTTCTGTCTTTGTGTTGCCAGGTCTTTCAATTCTTGGATGTTGTTTAGGTTCATTGACATGCCTTCTCTATTAATGGTTCTTCGTAGAGTTTCTCTAGGTCTCCCTCTTCTTCTTACTCCAGGTGGCACCCAATATAGTGACTGCTTGGGAATTCTTAGGCTGTTCATTCTGAGAATATGGCCGATGTAAGTCCAACGCCATTGTCTAATGAAGGAAGATATATAGGTTTGTTTGCTTTCCTCTCTTATAGTAGTGTTAGATTTAAAGTCACTCCACTTAACATTCATAATGGTACGTAGGCATTTGTTTTCAAAGGAGTCGAGTGTCTTATCTGTGGCTTTTGTCGCTTTCCAACTTTCGCATCCATATGATAGAATAGGGATGATGTTGGAGTTAAATAACCTGAGTTTTGTGGTGTTTCTTAGTGTGTTTGACGTCCAGATGTTGCGTAGTTCATTGAAAGCACCCGCTGCAAGGGCAATACGGTGTAAAATTTCTTTTGATGAGTCTCCATCCAATGCTAGATTGGTGCCTAAATATGTAAAATTGTTGACTTTTAATAATGGAACATTTTGTATTTTTATGTTGTCGTTGGATCTCGTAAAATCTAGTATATAAGTTTTTTGATGTGTTGATTTTCAAAAGACATTTATAACAAAGAATATATTATGACAAAAGTGGCCATCCTTTTATGTATTAATGTACCATTTTCAAATATTTGTTTGCACTCTTGTTCAAATACGTCATCTATTTTCAACAATCTAGTTCAAACAGGCCAATTTAGTTAATAATATAGTTCACATGCCACAATTATTTTCACTTTATAGTACAAATTAGCCATATTATTTCATACTCTAGTTTAAATGCGCCTGTCGACACAATCTATTCTATAAAATTATGTTCATATGATCATAATTGTAAACTAACTTCCGATACACTTTGGTTTTGGGTGTTTGCGGGGGGGGGGGGGGGGGGGTGGGGATCTGAGTGTCAACTTGATTCCCGGTCCTGCACTCAAATACAGAGATATTAATATTGCACTTATGGAATCGATAACACACAGAAGTGAGTTTCCTTTGAACTTGTTCACACATATAATATCAAGGTACATGATCATGAAACTGAAACAATAGTCCAGTAACAAGTGATGGTAAGTGTCAGGGAGAAAACTATAGTCCAGTAACAAGTGATGGTAAGTGTCAGGGAGAAAACTATAGTCCAGTAACAAGTAATGGTAAGTGTCAGGGAGAAAACTATAGTCCAGTAACAAGTAATGGTAAGTGTCAGGGAGAAAACTATAGTCCAGTAACAAGTGATGGTAAGTGTCAGGGAGAAAACTATAGTCCAGTAACAAGTGATGGTAAGTGTCAGGGAGAAAACTATAGTCCAGTAACAAGTGATGGTAAGTGTCAGGGAGAAAACTATAGTCCAGTAACAAGTGATGGTAAGTGTCAGGGAGAAAACTATAGTCCAGTAACAAGTGATGGTAAGTGTCAGGGAGAAAACTATAGTCCAGTAACAAGTGATGGTAAGTGTCAGGGAGAAAACTATAGTCCAGTAACAAGTGATGGTAAGTGTCAGGGAGAAAACTATAGTCCAGTAACAAGTGATGGTAAGTGTCAGGGAGAAAACTATAGTCCAGTAACAAGTGATGGTAAGTGTCAGGGAGAAAACTATAGTCCAGTAACAAGTGATGGTAAGTGTCAGGGAGAAAACTATAGTCCAGTAACATGTGATGGCAAGTGGCATGGAGAAAACAATAGTCCAGTAACAAGTGATGGCAAATGTCAGGGAGAAAACAATAGTCCAGTAACAAGTGATGGCAAATGTCAGGGAGAAAACAATAGTCCAGTAACAAGTGATAGCAAGTGTCAGGGAGAAAACAATAGTCCGTGTAACAAGTGATGGCAAGTGTCAGGGAGAAAACAATTAATTTCCTTTAATAATTTAATGTTGGTGAAAATATTTCTTAAATGTTTAATGTTCCATACATTTTTTAAATGTTCCTAAAATGTTTAAGAATATCCAAAACAAGAATATGTGACGAACATCATCAGAAAACGCCGCTGGACATACATCGGCCACATACTTAGAATGAAGGAAGATAGAATTTCACGACAAGCCTTCATGTGGACACCAGACGGGAAAAGAAAACAGGGAAGAGCAAAAACAACACCCAGAAGAACATTTATGAATGAATTAAAATCAACAGGTATAAATGCACAAGACCTGAAATCCTTTGCAACTGACCGACAGGCATGGAGAACTATTACATCCGCCCTATGTGCCAAACTTGACAAAAGAAGAACTGACTGAACTGAAATGTTTAATGTTCCTAAAGTGTTTAATCGTCCTCAAATGTTTAATGTTCCTCAAATTTTTAATGCTCCTTAAATAATTAAAATGTTCCTTAAATGTTTACAATTTTACTTAAATGTTTACAATTTTACTTAAATGTTTAAAATGTTCATTAAATGTTTAATTTATCTTAAATTTTTAATATCCTTTAGATGTTTATTATTCCTTAAATTTTTATAATATTCTTTAAATATTTAATATTCCTTAAATGCTTATATTCGTTAGACGTTTAATGTTCCTAAAATGTTTAAAATGTTCCTTAAAATTCCGTACTAATTATAACATTGTATATGATTAAATTTTATTTGTATTAGTAGCGATGACATGTAACGCGCTAATTACAATCAAATACTGCGCCATGGCTTGACCACTCCTGTTCTAACACTCAACTCCTGCTCTACTCTCCACTCTTGCTTTTTTACTCCTGTTCTAACACGTCACTTCTGTTATAACACTCCACTCCTATTATTACACTCCACTCCTATTTTAACACTCCATGTCTGTTTAAATACTGCATTAATGTTTTAACACTCCACGCCTGTTTTTACACTCCACGCCTGTGTTAGCACTCCACTCCTGTTTTAATATTCCACTCCTGTTTTTTTGTTTCAAGCCTGTTCTAACACTTCATTTCTGTTCTAACAATTCATTCCTGTTATAACACTCCACTCCTGTTATAACACTCCTGAGCTGTAAATGAATACTCCTCTCCTGTTATAACACTCCACTCTGTTATAACACTCCTGAGCTGTAAATGAATACTCCACTCCTGTTATAACACTCCACTCTGTTATAACACTCCTGAGCTGTAAATGAATACCGATTCTGACTAATTCAAGCTGTGTACTTTCCTGACTGGTAACGAGGTGTCAGTAGTTTAGTGTGTGTAACGGCATGCTCGTTGATAGTGTCCTACAAGTGTGTCCTGCTTATCGCGTAGAAGGTGTCAGGTGCCATGTAATCGATACATGTGCTTGAATGTACTATTTCAAATACAAAAATATATTTATCTATTGATCGCAAACATCCGACTCTTCCATATTATACAGCTCTCGAAATATATGATGATTGATGGAATCCCCAGGGAGAATGTTTCACCGCCAGTCATAGGGAAAAAATGCTCAAGTTGGGTAGTAGATCTGCGAATACTACAGACTGAACTATTCGTAAAGTATCTGTTCAGTGGATAACATCGCATTGTGAATGAGAAGTTTAGAAAAAATCATGTCTAGACCATTTCGTGATGTTTCCATTCCAGGTTTTCCTTGCTGCCTCTTTTTCTTCTACCCTGGGCTGTTCCTTGCAAAATAGTTTTAGAAAGTGCGCCGCGTCTCATGTCTAAACTAAACAAGTTTATGCCGCTTCACCATTGCTAAAATTAATGAAATATAATTACCAAACAGTCACACAAAAAAAAAGATGCAACAAACAACATTTTGGCAACTATGATGAGACAATTCGCTTGGACATGTCCTGTAACACTGCTCACGTTCTAAAACTATCTCGCAAGATACAGTTGAAGGAAGGAAGAAAAAAACTTGGACTGGCAACATAAAACAGTGGTCCTGGTATTACTTTTACACACAGATCCGAGTGACTGATGGAAGGAGTGTTTAGTGGGGTTTCTGTGCTGAGGGATTGACGTCGTGAATGTTGCATCCATATGTCATTGATCAGTTATAAATCTGTTAGTTATTATTGATATCATTATTATCATTATCATTATTATTATTGTTGTATTATCGTTATTAGTAATGATATCATTATTGGTTATTGTTATTGTTATTAATATTATTATTATCATTATTATCCATACTATTATTGGCATTGCTATTATTAATTCTTAAGGCTGATAGCGAATCCAACCAGGTCCATACTAGCTGTACCGAGTCACTCTTGCAGCTCAAGTAAACAGGTTTTCAATACTTGACTAACCACATACCACAAAAAAGATGCGATTTTGTCAAGACATTCAATGTGTGTACTCAAGTCACTGAGAACGGCTCAATAGAGACAATGACTATTACAACAATAACGAACATCCCGTACACGCTTTTTAAGTATCCTAAGGAACACAAACATAGAACATCCATATCCGTACTACAAGGACCTACAGGCCTTCTTGTCAACATAAATAATATAGAGACAGAACCAGGTTCGTTCAAATAATAGTTTATACATGTACATTTAAAGAAGCATGAGGATAAATGAAAATAATTCTTTCAGCTGACGGGAAGTGAACTAGGTACGTTTTAGCGGTACCGAATCGCCGTGCAACTTTTTCAGTACTTGAACAACCATATCCCAAATAAAAATTGTGATCTCGTCAAGACATTCAAACTGTGTACGTCCCAGAACTGTACGCTGTTGTTGTAATGGTCCTTGTCTCAATTGATCCGTTCTCAGTGACTTGTGTACACAGTTTGAATGTCTTGACGAGACCACATCTTTTATTGGTCAAGTACGGAAAAAATGTTTATATGAGTTGTAAGGCGATTCGGTGCAGCTTAAATGAATCTGGTTCAATTCCCGTCAGCTGTGAGAATTATTTTCATTTATTTTCATTTATCTTGTTGTTATTAGTAGTCTTCATTCTTCAGCGTTCATTGTCAAACTCCCGCTGGATCTCCCTTGTAGCAGGACCATTGTTCTACTAGATTTCCAGCAGGACGTAGTCCAGAGAATGGAAATGCGTTGTGTTGCCGTTTAATTTGTGCCAATGTCCCAACACATCCGTCTCTGCGACGGTGTTATTAGTAGTATTATAAAACATGGGCGAATGTCTTACACACATGCTACAATTATATTATTGAATGTTTTGTTTCTTGTGTTCTAGACTGTTCAATTTTACGCTACCGACGGGGTCAGGAAAAGTCGCTCTAAGTTTATCGTAGGTTTGATAGCTTACTTGGCTTTAGTTCTGACCAGCGTGAGCAGGCAGACGGTTGAGACGATGTTTGTTTTGAACAGACCTATATGTTGGAGTTCTGTAGATATTGGGCTGTTCAACGCAATCAAGATGGTGAGTTGTGAGAATTAAAATGTATGTGTTAAAAATGGACAAGCTTGTTAGATGGTGAGTTGTCAGAAATAAAATGTATGTATTAAAGATGGTGAGTTGTAAGAAGTAAAATGTATGTATTAAAGATGGACAAGCTTGTTAGATGGTGAGTTGTGAGATGGTGAGCTGTGAGAAGTAAAATGTATGTATTAAAGATGGACAAGCTTGTTAGATGGTGAGTTGTAAGAAGTAAAATGTATGTATTAAAGATGGTGAGTTGTGAGAAGTAAAATGTATGTATTAAAGATGGTGAGTTGTGAGAAGTAAAATGTATGTATTAAAGATGGACACGCTTGTAAAAGAAAGGGTTTCCATCTCTTCCGTCTTATAATATCAATATCATTATACCTTCCATGTTTTCGTTGTATCGTGTTTACCAAACACTCTGATGTTCATCGTCATGTATTTCCCAAGCCCACACATTCACTTACACCTTCTCCGTTCATAATCTTGACTTGTAATCAGCAACTCTTGTTGATTTACAGTCATTAACAAATGGTTCGCGACTTCCTTATAATTCTGTATAATGGCTATTGTTTGATGTTAGATTATCCTCCTGAAGAATGTTCGTCATGTACACTTCAATTAAGAGAGATAAGCTAGACCTGTAATTTAATCTAACTAGCAACTCAATGAAAAATATAGAAGAATCATGTCATTACAGACACGATTGACATTTAATAACAATCTTGCTGACAACATGTAGGGAGAAAAAGAGTTACATTAATATTAATCTTGCTTACAACATGTAGGGAGGAAAAGAGTTACATTAATCTTAATCTTGCTTACAACATGTAGGGAGGAAAAGAGTTACATTAATTTTAATCTTGCTTACACCATGTAGGGAGGAAAAGAATTACATTAATCTTAAAAACATGTATAAGTGGACACTTCACAGCAATTCAACATAGATTACTCACATTTTGAACTCAGCTGCATTCCTGGACATTCCCTGGACAAACCCTGGACATTAGGCGAAACCCCCGCCTATATATTACTTGTCTTTACAAAAATCCGGCTTTCAATTCTAGACACCTATCATCACTAATTAACCAGCTAATTACTCATTCAAAAATCTTCCTATAGTCTTTCCAGATCGTTTATAGCAACAGTTTCTTAGCTCTTTCCTAGAAAGTTAATTGTCCACATATAATCACAAATGGCGGAGACTAACGATGGGCGTGACCTTGGTAACATAAAGGTCACAGTTCTTACATATAGCTAATCCACACGGTTGAACAATGGAATATTATTTATACACGGTGTGACCTTGATAACAAAGTTCTCACTGTTTATATTATTCAACAATAAACTAACCACTCAGTTGTACTCCCTGGCTTGGGTTTATATTTTTGTACGATAGACTAATTACTCAGTTGTACTCCCTGGCTTGGCGTTATATTAATGTACGATAGACTAACCACTCAGTTGTACTCCCTGGCTTGGGTTTATATTTTTGTACGATAGACTAATTACTCAGTTGTACTCACTGGTTTGGGTTTATATTATTTCACGATAAATTAACCACTCAGTTGGATTGCCTGGTTTGGGTTTATATTATTGCTCGATAAACTAACCTCTCAGTTGGATTGCTTGGTTTGGGTTTCCTCTGGATTGATCATCCTCGGTTCCTCTCGGCAAAGGTATTCTCCGGATACTCTGATGTTGCTCGTCCGCTGGGCGGCAACAGGTGATCACATTAGTATCTGCACTTCCCACTATTAACACCAAAAAAACAGAAGTCATGCACCAAGCAACATCAAATAGCCAACATACTGCTACTTCCATCATCGTCAATAAGGAAAAACTGCAGGTAGTCGACAATTTTACTTACCTTGGAAGCACTCTCTCTCGCGATGTCAACATTGATGTGGAAATTAACAAGAGACTGGCAAAAGCTAGTGCTGTACTTGGCGGATTACGCAAAAATGTATGGGACAGAAGAGGTATAAGAACATCCACCAAACTACAAGTATATCATGCTGCTGTTATACCAACCTTACTATACGCCTGCGAAACGTGGACAGTGTATGCTAGACATGCAAGAAAGTTAAATCATTTCCATCTTACCTGCCTACGTAAATTACTAAACATCCATTGGTGGGACAAAGTACCAGACTACGAGGTCTTGGAAAAATCAACCTCAATAAGCATCCACACAATACTTATGAAGGCGCAGGCACGCTGGGCAGGCCATCTTGTGCGCATGGAGAACTCGCGATTGCCAAAACAAATATATTATGGAGAACTCAAGGCAGGATTTCGAAAAGCTGGTGGACAGAAAAAGCGTTTCAAAGACACGCTCAAGTCATCCTTGAAACATCTTAACATTGACGTAGGCGCTTGGGAGAGCCTCGCTCAGGATAGAACGGCTTGGCGTTACAGCATTAGAACGGGAGCACTAGCGGCAGAAGAATTCAGACAAGAAACTGCAAGACAGAAGCGGACACGTAGAAAAGAAAAAACATCTCAACCTCACACAGATACCTTCTATTGTTGTCAATTCTGTAAAAGAACATTTTGTGCGCGCATTGGACTTGCTAGTCATTTAAAAACGCACTATTAACTTTATTATTTTATTATTTATTGTTATTATTATTATGGTTGAGTTTTTGGTCATCGTCGATCACGACGGACGAACATCATCTGCACTTCCCAGGTAAAACTGCAAGGTGTCGACAGAAAATACTTCCGGCGAAGATGTTTCAGTGAACGACTTCGGAGAAGGGTTAAGGGCTGAATAACCTTACCTCAGGTTATTTCTGAAACACTGGACTTGAAAGGCTGCTGGCATCGGTAATTACACCTTACCAACAATGGCATAACCTTCAAACGAGATTATCGCATGAACAGATTATTCAGAATATTTCTCGACGTAGATTACCATTCTATAACAAACTTCACAATCTTCAATCCAGGTTACCTCATGAACCGAATACGTATACAATTTTTTGGGAGGAATATACCAATCCTCTTTCCTAGCTTTCACATTAATCGAGAAACACATTCGGAGAGGAATTACACACTCTCTGAGATTCAACTTTATCACCACACAGGTAAACACACACTCAGAGTAATTATCCCTCTCTGATATTCAACTTTATCACCACACAGGTAAACACACACTCAGAGTAATTATCCCTCTCTGAGATTCAACTTTATCACCACACAGGTAAACACACACTCAGAGTAATTATCCCTCTCTGATATTCAACTTTATCACCACACAGGTAAACACACACTCAGAGTAATTATCCCTCTCTGAGATTCAACTTTATCACCACACAGGTAAACACACACTCAGAGTAATTATCCCTCTCTGAAATTCAACTTTATCACCACACAGGTAAACACACACTCAGAGTAATTATCCCTCTCTGAGATTCAACTTTATCACCACACAGGTAAACACACAATCAGATTAATTATCCCTCTCTGAGATTCAAATTTATCACAACACAGGTAAACACACACTCAGAGTAATTATCCCTCTCTGAGATTCAAATTTATCACCACACAGGTAAACACACACTCAGAGTAATTATCCCTCTCTGATATTCAAATTTATCACCACACAGGTAAACACACACTCAGAGTAATTATCCCTCTCTGAGATTCAACTTTATCACCACACAGGTAAACACACACTCAGAGTAATTATCCCTCTCTGAGATTTAATTTATCACCACACAGGTAAACACACACTCAGAGTAATTATCCCTCTCTGAGATTTAATTTATCACCACACAGGTAAACACACACTCAGAGTAATTATCCCTCTCTGAGATTTAATTTATCACCACACAGGTAAACACACACTCAGAGTAATTATCCCTCTCTGAGATTTAATTTATCACCACACAGGTAAACACACACTCAGAGTAATTATCCCTCTCTGAGATTTAATTTATCACCACACAGGTAAACACATATTCAAAAGAATTCCCCATCTCTAAATTTATTATCTCGGAGTTCAGACGATAGAGCACGTTGGCGAGATCTCCCTATTTCTCATAAACACTATAGCTCAATACCTTTCCGAAACGTCAGAATGATTCACATTCAGGAACATCATCAACTTCTATTCTCCAATACGACAGTTGTCTGTGAACCCCTACATGGTGTGACAATTTCTCTCAACAACTCAGCACATTTCTCATATAAATACACCCCTACTTCTATGAGATTCTCAATCTTAACCTCTCAATCCACCATCTTACTCAATCACTGACATTCTATATCACAACTTTGACACTCAAATCCTGTAGCTACTATTTCACTTTAACACGGATCTCCTTAAAACTAATGCACAACTTTAACACGGATCCCCTTAAAACTAACGCACAACTAAACACTGATATACTTGGCTTCATTTTTGCATATTCCCAATCACGTAAACTAATGAACATTGATTGAGCTCCATCTTGGATGATGACAAACAACAGATGTCATCCCTAACGCTCCAAATTCACAATAAAGATTTGATAAAAAAAACTCCAGCATCCTTATAGAAATAAAGATGGTCCCTCCTTATTTTAACTCACGTAAAATTTCTATACATGTTGTGATTAGCTCTGCTTATGAAAAACTAATCTCTGTTTAAACTCAATATAAAACGTTTTATTCACGAATAAAAACACACGTATTTCCTACCACATTATTCCCTACTTCTATAATTAGACTAACTTGGCTCCAGTTTTCAGTAAACGACTTTTATTTTTCTCTACACGTTATATCTAAACTTACTATAATCTAATGAGACTTGTCTTTAATTTAGTGTACCAGATTTCCACCAAGGGTGTCCAGTCTGTCACGTGATCCCAAATATCAACATATGTCCAGTAGCTATAAAACTGTTTTTTTTTCTATCTGTTGGTTAGCTAACATTTAACATATACACCTCCTGAGTAGAAGGCTCCTCCAATAGGCAGTGTACCAGGCCGAAAGATGAAGTCTCCTGGGTATGAAAGAAAGCTCAGAAACCTCGCCATTGCAGGCAGGAAGTAAGAGCTCTTCGTTCGTAATTCTTGACGTTCACAAACAAACAACAACGTAACAAAACTAAAGTTACGTAATTCTGTCGTGTGCTCATTGCCAAAATAAATCCTTTAACATCTGGATGCAATTTATTTTATGAACTGTTTGAAAAGCAGATTTGTCTGCTTTGTGACTGTGTAAGCAAATAGTTGAGCCGACTGATTGGTTCTACGGAATTAAAGAGCTTCATTAATTACACTGAAAAGTCATTTTCGCATCTATTACTTCTGATTTTGGGACAAATGATGGAGAAAGCACATTTGCTAGTGTGATATCAGGGAAAAGTGGTCGTTTAATTTGACCTGCTGATACAGAGGATGTTGGCGGTCCGTTGCAGTCAATCTTGTACGCAGAAACGGTACTTAAACTCCATCTCCGTCGTCAGATTTTATTCTCAAACTCCCGCTAGATGTCTTGTGCCGTATGATAATAGCCCTACTAGATTTCCAACAGAATATATTCCAGGGAATGGAAATGTGCTGTGTCGTCGTCCTGTTTGTGTCAATGACCCGACGCATTCGTCTTCGGTGAGTAAGTACTTAATAATGATGGCTAATTTTGTGCACGTTATGTGATACATAAACTATACCATAATTGTACATCTTTCTTGTATATCTCATACAGGCAACCTTAGCCTTGGCTTCAGTAGCAGTGCTCAGGATATGCAAGAAACGTATTTCTCTTGAAGTTACTGGCATGATTTGTGGAGTTAGCAGCACCGCCGGATTTATAATCCAAAGTTTTGCAAGTTCTACGCTAATGATGTACATTGGTATGTATGTGTATGTGTTCGTCCATCACATGATGATGATGACCATTTGTAACATCCACTTTTGAAAATTCTGTCAGAATCATGACCATGTTTAATAGTTTGTAGATGGCTAATGAGCCCTATTCGAGCTGTAAATGTTCTTGGCCAGTTCGGACATGGAATATAATAGTGTATATAATATATAAGATGCATATAGAGGTGTACCCAGGTATGCATATAGAGATGTACCCAGGTGTGCATATAGAGATGTACCCAGGTGTGCATATAGAGATGTACCCAGGTGTGCATATAGAGATGTACCCAGGTGTGCATATAGAGATGTACCCAGGTGTGCATATAGAGATGTACCCAGGTATGCATATAGAGATGTACACAGGTGTGCATATAGAGATGTACCCAGGTGTGCATATAGAGATGTACCCAGGTGTGCATATAGAGATGTACCCAGGTGTGCATATAGAGATGTACACAGGTGTGCATATAGAGATGTACACAGGTGTGCATATAGAGATGTACCCAGGTGTGCATATAGAGATGTACCCAGGTGTGCATATAGAGATGTACCCAGGTGTGCATATAGAGATGTACCCAGGTGTGCATATAGAGATGTACACAGGTGTGCATATAGAGATGTACCCAGGTGTGCATATAGAGATGTACCCAGGTGTGCATATAGAGATGTATCCTAGTACGTATATAATGATGTACCAGGTATGTAAATGTTTTGTCTGTGAAGGTGAAACCACTTTATTTCTTATTATTTTTTGCGTTTGTTAGCAATCTCATGTAGATTAGCAGGCTATACTCCGTCAAACATAATGTGTCGTGTCGTGGTTTATAACTTTGTTGTATATGCCCCTATCGGCATGACATTTCCGACTTGAGTATGGTTGCTCTGTCTTTTCATCCCATATATGATGGGGCAGACAACATCCCACCATATCCTATCCTCCATAGTCGCCTCTTACGACATACATGGAATGTAAATAGTTTTGCTATTCTTTACTCTTATTTCTGTACCTGGAAATGATGGTACGAACAGAGTCTTTACAAAATGATGGGACAAAAGGAGACTTTACGAAATAATGGGTCGGGCAGAGACTTTATGAACTAATGGGTCGGGCCGAAACTTTACGAAATAATGGGTCGGGCAGAGACTTTACGAACTAATGGGTCGGGCAGAGACTTTACGAAATGAAGGTTCACAAAGAGACTTTACGAAATGAAGGGACAGATAGAGACTTTACGAAATGAAGGGACATATAGAGACTTTACGAAATGAAGGGCCAAATAGAGACTTTACGAATTGAAGGGACAGACAGAGACTTTACGAAATGATCGGTCGAAAAGAGACCTCAACCAATCTTTAATAATGCTGGAAATAAGATCGTGATTGTTTAATGTTGTGTGTATCTCGTATAGCAGATCCCAGTGTTCAAATATTTAGGAAACGTGTGTACAGAAGATGGTAAACTTAATACAGAGATCGAGACAAGATGTCAGATAGTTAATGCTGTGACTTACCAGCTGTCGGCCATACTCAAAAGCCTAACAATATGCATGGCAACAAAACGATAAGTGATAAACAGTACTTCAAAACAAACTTTGTGTTATCAATATCAAACATGGACCTTGACAAAGATACTAGTGAAAAATATCACAACGTTTGAAATGAGATGTTAGAGCAGGGGTCGGGAACCCATGGCTCACGAGCCAGATGTGACTCGATTGATGGCTGCATATGGCTCCCAGACGAATGTTCGATTATAAAAAAATGTTTCTTTAGATTCCTTTGATCTCCATATTAATTACATATCAATATTTCATTATACAAATGAGGTAACGTCTACTGCAGCTCAGTATCAGAAGTCGCATTAATGGTAAGAAATACTCATTATTGATTAGCAACAGCATAACAATGTTATTAGAAAGAATTCAGAGACATAATTTTAGTGTTGAACAAAATATATGCACAAAACTTTTAGTGTTGAAATTACACAAAATGCACACATTTACTTGAATTTTTAGTTTTAAACATAATGTATGGCTCTCACAGAATTACTTTTCAAAATATGTGGTGTCCATGTCTCTCTCAGACAAAAAGTTTCCCGACACCTGTGTTAGAGGAAAGCTATAAATTTCAGCGACAGGCGGAAAAATGAAGATATCAGGAAAGAAAGACCATCTTAAGTCAAGACTACACAGAGAGACAGGTAACCAAGTGGTTTGGCCACCTCATGAGAATGTAACAAAACAACCAGCCGGTTGTTTACACCAGCAGAAGATCTAGTTACAAGACACTAGGAAGAACAAGAACTAGAAGGGAGGAGATAATCAAAGTAACTTTAAAGAGACACAGGATGACCTGATCAATGCGACACAAATGACAAGTAAATAGTACAAGTACAAGTGTATAGATAGATAAGTGTATAGATAGATAAGTGTATAGATAGATAAGTGTATAGATAGATAAGTGTATAGATAGATAAGTGTATAGATAGATAAGTGTATAGATAGATAAGTGTATAGATAAGTGTATAGATAGATAAGTGTATAGATAAGTGTATAGATAGATAAGTGTATAGATAAGTGTATAGATAAGTGTATAGATAGATAAGTGTATAGATAAGTGTATAGATAGATAAGTGTATAGATAGATAAGTGTATAGATAAGTGTATAGATAGATAAGTGTATAGATAAGTGTATAGATAGATAAGTGTATAGATAGATAAGTGTATAGATAGATAAGTGTATATATAGATAAGTGTATAGATAGATAGATAAGTGTATAGATAGATAAGTGTATAGATAGATAAGTGTATAGATAGATAAGTGTATAGATAGATAAGTGTATAGATATATAAGTGTATAGATAGATAAGTGTATAGATAGATAAGTGTATAGATAGATAAGTGTATAGATAGATAAGTGTATAGATAGATAAGTGTATAGATAGATAAGTGTATAGATAGATAAGTGTATAGATAGATAAGTGTATAGATAAGTGTATAGATAGATAAGTGTATAGATAGATAAGTGTATAGATAAGTGTATAGATAAGTGTATAGATAGATAAGTGTATAGATAAGTGTATAGATAAGTGTATAGATAGATAAGTGTATAGATAGATAAGTGTATAGATAGATAAGTGTATAGATAAGTGTATACATAGATAAGTGTATAGATAAGTGTATAGATAGATAAGTGTATAGATAGATAAGTGTATAGATAAGTGTATAGATAGATAAGTGTATAGATAGATAAGTGTATAGATAGATAAGTGTATAGATAGATAAGTGTATAGATAGATAAGTATATAGATAGATAAGTGTATAGATAAGTGTATAGATAGATACGTGTATAGATAGATAAGTGTATAGATAAGTGTATAGATAGATAAGTGTATAGATAAGTGTATAGATAGATAAGTGTATAGATAAGTGTATACATAGATAAGTGTATAGATAAGTGTATATATAGATAAGTGTATAGATAGATAAGTGTATAGATAAGTGTATAGATAGATAAGTGTATAGATAAGTGTATAGATAGATAAGTGTATAGATAGATAAGTGTATAGATAGATAAGTGTATAGATAGATAAGTGTATAGATAAGTGTATAGATAGATAAGTGTATAGATAGATAAGTGTATAGATAGATAAGTGTATAGATAAGTGTATAGATAAGTGTATAGATAAGTGTATAGATAAGTGTATAGATACGTGTATATATAGATAAGTGTATAGATACATAAGTGTATAGATAGATAAGTGTATAGATAGATAAGTGTATAGATAGATAAGTGTATAGATAAGTGTATAGATAGATAAGTGTATAGATAAGTGTATAGATAGATAAGTGTATAGATAGATAAGTGTATAGATAAGTGTATAGATAGATAAGTGTATAGATAAGTGTATAGATAGATAAGTGTATAGATAGATAAGTGTATAGATAGATAAGTGTATAGATAGATAAGTGTATAGATAGATAAGTGTATAGATAGATAAGTGTATAGATAGATAAGTGTATAGATAGATCGATAGATAGATGTTTGTTTGAGAACCGCAGGAATTGCAAACGATTAGCTCTTACTTGCTATGTGCAGCGGGGTGGTTTTTCTGAGCTGTCTTTCATACCCAGGAGACGTCAGCTTTCGGCTTAGTGTAATGCCTATTGAAGGAGCCTTCTACTTAAGGGGGGGGGTCTGATATATATGGGTATATGGATATTTGAATAGATTGAGGATCGATGAATAAACGCATAGATGGATAGATAGATTGTATTGTAAGATATATTTATATTGCGGTGTATATCATAAGATATTTTAATGTTACGTTGTATCTTATGACATAAATAAATATAAAAATATTTGCTATGTTATTTCCAGCTGGTCTTGTTGGAATCCTGTATTCAACTGTTGTTCCAGTTTCTCGTGCCATTTTGTCACAGATTGTTGCTTCAGGAGAACAAGGTCAGAATTCAATGAAGAATGAAATATGCAAGAATAAAAGTGATGAGAAAATTAATGAGTGGTAGCACTGTTGCTGTTGTTTTGTTGTTTCTAGCGCTACTTGTACCTTGTAACGTCGTAGCATGACCAGTTTTTATTGTCGATGCTCTCGGTCGTAGTGTAGGCCAATGATCAACGCCCTGGAAAGAGTACGCCTGGTTGTTTTATAGGCTGTGTAGTTGTGTAATCTTGATGTATCCTTCACTTCCTTAATCCACTTAATCCACTTAATCCACTTAATCCACAGATTGTAGTTGTGTAATCTTGATGTATCCTTCGCTTCCTTAATCCACTTAATCCACGTAATCCACTTAATCCACAGATTGTAGTTGATCTTCGTCTATCTATGCTAATTTTTATTTTTATGTTTTAAGCTTGAGCAACATGATCAAATCTTGGATACGGGCTAGCAATTTAAAATATTGGATAAGTTATATCGAAATTGAAATATCAGATAAACTATATCAATTTGAAAGAAGACGTGACCACGCACGGAATATAGACATAAGCTGACAATTATTGTAATGATTGTATCTGACAATGATTGTAATGATTGTAGCTGACAGCGATTGCAATGATTATATCTGATATCGCTCGCAGTGATTCTAGCTGACAGTATTCGTAATGATTGTAGTTGTTATGTTATGTTATGTTCCTCCAGGGCCATAGGCGGCGCATAGGGAAAAAATCATAGCTTTCCATTTCTGTCATTGTGTTGCCAGTTCTTTCAATTAGTAGTTGATTGTAGTTGACAGAGAGCCAAATGATTGTAGTTCTGACAGCTACCATTGACAGCTAATTATTGTAGTTTACATAATTCATATATATCATTCATCGCCTCATTAATCCAAACATGAACACTGTTGTGTTTGTTGACAGGAGCACTGTTCTCAAGTTTGTTCTGTATAGAAGCACTGGCTAGGATTCTGTCCAGCACAGTCTTCACGCTGATCTATAACGCAACATTGGACACTTTCAGTGGAGCAGTCTTCACTATCATGGCTGGGATGTGTTGTGTCAATATTATCTTTCTTGGGTAAGTATGACGATTCTCAACAATGAGTATTAACTGTTAAAGATCGGAATTCGTTCCCTTTGTTTCCACACAAATATTTTTTTCCCAGATACAGCTAGGGCAGCCAAAACTGGATTTTTTTCACCATATCTGTGGGTTTTTTCCAGTATATCTGTGAGTTTTTGGCCGTCGTCACTGGGTGACGAATTGGGTTATTTTCGGAAAACTTGTCTTACTCTTGGTTTTTGGAAATCCTAGGAATTCAGAGAAAAGACGGGTAGATTATAGTACTTTAAAACAAAAAATGGTCACCGGCAGTCTCATTGAATTTCACACAAAAGTGACGAATGGAATTTTTTTATATAACCTAAGCCTGCTGCTCTGATCTTATTTATATTGAATTATATATACAGAGGTTATCTGGGTTTTTTTAATCAGGACGACCGGGGAGTATTTCTAAACTATCAGTGGTAATAATGGAAGCAGCATTTTTTTACATGTGCAATTTACTGATGATTACACAATACACACGCGTGTATAGTATATGAAAATAAAGATAAATGTCTATACAATTACATTTGAATAAAATTGTATTATTACACTGTATTATATACTGACAGTTAAAGTCGTGGTTAATTTTGCATACATTTTCATGTAAAAATAAAAATAATAAAAATGATATTCGTGAATGAAAGCACAACTGCTCACCAAATCATGCAGAAAAACTGAATCATATTTGTGAGTGCTACGTAGATCACGGGGACAAGCTGAAATAGGGGATTCAAATCCACAGAGAAGGGCGACATTAGTGAATTCAACCCTCAGGGACGGGCTTAAATAGGGGATTCGACCCACAAGGACGGGCTTAAATAGGGGATTCCACCCAAACTCCCTTAGGAAATCAGAACCTGAATTTTAGTGCTAGGAATACTGTCATAAGGTGGGTAACTTCCACTCCCACTCTTAGAATGACCTTTCTAGGTTAGACCTCCCCCCGACCCCATTAACACTGAACACTTATCTTCGACTCTGGGCTCCAATACACATTACGGTAATCCGTTTGTTAACAATTAATAATTAATATCAATGTCTTGTATTATCTTTAGACATTTTGTTGTGTTCCATCGCACATCCAGCAGATTATATTTGTTAAAACTAAGTTTCGACCACACATCTTCATCATTATCAATTGTTAAAACTAAGTTTCGACCATACATCTTCATTGTCATCAAGTGCGGTTTCCGTAACGAACGTTGGCTAGAATCGACGTCCAACAACCCCTGTCCTTTGTTTTGGTGGTGCACTCCGCTAGACTGCAACCTGTCCATCTTGTAATGTTACTCTCCCACTTGTATCTCTCCTACCTCTTGCTGCTAGACTCCCATCGTATTTACCCTCAAGTACCGTCTTCAGTAAGGATCGGCTTGGGTATTATTGGCATGCTAATACAAGTATGCAAATAGTGACCTACAGAAAACCCAACAATAGTAGAAAAACGTAACGAATGAGGTCATAATAAATCTGTTGCAAGGTCTTTAATTGACGGTCATGGATAACTTCACATCGAGGCTGACTCCGGAATAGACACATTTTGAGACCCAGAAATGGATACACATCTCGGGGTCCACACAGGGATATGTTGATCATACACAACGATACTTTCACATCAAAGCCCACACAGGGATATGTAAATACGTGAGTGTACATAGATGTATATACATAACTTGTGGCCCACTCAGAGATGGATACATCCCGAGGGCCATGCATAGATACATGACTGAAGACCCACAAAGGAATAGATACATTTCTGGACCATTAAGGATATATAAATTTTGGGTTCACACAGGGATATACATATATATTATGAGGCGTACTCAGGAATAGACACATTTGAACTACTTTGTGATTCTCTACAATACTACAATGTAACTCTCTATATACACGAGTATATTTAATTAAACGAAGCGAACTAAAGCTTATATACACACACACATCACTTCTAATGCTCACACAATTCAGTCTTAAGAAACATGTGCCCATTGATCAAATCACTTCTAATGCTCACACAATTCAGTCTTAAGAAACATGTGTCCATTGATCAAATCACTTCTAATGCTCACACAATTCAGTCTTAAGAAACATGTGCCCATTGATCAAATCACTTCTAATGCTCACACAATTCAGTCTTAATTGAGAAGCGTGTGCCCACTGATCAAATTCAATCATATCCACAGAATCTTCAGGTTACTGCGGTTAGCAAGTCCTGAGACGAGTGAATATCTGATGAAAGATCCTGCCGGAAATGGAACAGATTACAAGAGTATTAAGAATAAGTCGTAATATTTTAGATTTGGAATCAGGTGTACAACATAGTCGATCAGTGTTCCGATGTAGGGTAACAACTCTAAACAGGAAGTATGTGGCTGGAGTATCACAGGGCAAGTATCAAGATAAACAAAAAAATATAGATGTTACCAAAATAAAATATAAAACAACATAACAACGAGATACAGAGACATGCGACGTTTCGCCTAAAAAGCCTTCATAATGACAAACCAAAGACCACAGTACAACGAATCTTATATGGATACAAACACGGTTATGATAGGGGAGAAAGAAAAGGAGAGATAATGGATATAGCGGAGGAAGCAAAGATGGAGTAGCATGACAGGGAAGAAGAAGGTATAGGGAGAGCATAGTGGTGAAGTAGGAGGAGATAATGCACAGAAGAAAATATAATTGATGTGTGAAATTGTGTTTAATATACATGCATTAGATGGAAATGAAATCAAGTTAAACCTTATGTTACACCATGTTAGGTTTTGCCACGATAAGAATATGTTTCCTGAATAGTTCAAGTGTGAGGTTTAGGTATGCATACTATTTGTTGGAAAGTAACAGAGGTACAGGAGAAGAAATTACATTCATTTGATAATAAGTGTTTTAGAAGAATTAAATATTGGTTGTGAAGAATTCAAGTCAAACAATCAATTAAGAGAAGACACCAAACAACAAAATATTTCTACAACAATAAGAAGAAAACGATGGACTTATATCGGATATGTACTTAGAATGAGCGAAGGCAGACTGCTACTACAAGCATTAAAATGGGTACCGGATGGAAAGAGGAAAAAAGGAAGAAAAACAACAAAGAGAAACTCTTCGAAGAACAACCATCAAAGTGGCTATTACCATGTGTCTCAACAACATGCAATAATTGCACACAGTATTATCACCTCGCTCGAACTGGAGATGGAGAGTTCTGGTTTCTGCCTTATTCACCGTTCTCTGCGCCAAAGGAACATAGACAGACAGATGAAAAATATGTTAAATACATATTGGGGAATTTTTATATTAATTTTCCTATGGACGTGGTACCCATTTCTCTACAATGTGACTTTTGAGGAGATGAAGTTTATTTTTTTCAAAAAACTGAGTACATAAATAAACTAAAATGTTATCGATACTGCAATTATTCATAAACTAAAGTGTTATCGATACTGCAATATTTCAAAAACTAAAGTGTTATCGAAACTGCAATTATTCATAAACTAAAGTGTTATCGATACTGCAATATTTCATAAACTAAACTGTTATCGAAACTGCAATATTTCATAAACTAAAGTGTTATCGATACTGCAATATTTCATAAACTAAAGTGTTATCGATACTGCAATATTTCAATTTTACAAAATTACTTTAGCGAAACTAAATAAGAAAAATATACCTTGTAAAAATTCAACAAATGTATGTACACAATGTTTTTGGCAAGAATTTTTGTGTGTATAAATTCAAATACATGCTGAATATAACACAGGTCACATATCACGGTGACGGTTTCAATGATACACAGATAACCATCTAGCTTTAAAGGGAAATAACCTTTAAATATGTGAACACGAAAATGACCAACATATTGGATCAAAGAGATATGAGATTCAAATTGGTTTGCTGTTAAAAAAAGAGGAGAAAAAAATAACTGCATGTTTAATATAAGATTATGACTCACGAAGAGAAAATAGACAATAAATGGGAAAACCTAAAGAAAAGTATTCAAACATCAAGTGAAAATATACCAATAAGAAATACCAAGAACAAACAAACATGGATGACAGATGAAATATTAGAGAAAATGACAGAAAGACAGAAAGCTAAAAATACGCCTAAATACTCAATTATAGTCAAGGAGATACGTAACATGTCCAGAACAGCGAAAAAAAATGGCTAGAAACAAAATGAAGTGAAATAGAGGAGATGTCCATACAACAGAAGACAAAATTAATGCATAAGGAGATAAGGCTGATCACAAATAAGAAAAATCCTATAAATGGGGGTGGCTGCATCAAAGATAAAATGGTAAAATAATATTTGATAAAACAGAAGCACTGACAAGATGGGCAGATTATGTAACAGAACTGTTTGACGACCAACGGAACAAAAAACCAACAATACACAACAATGATGGACCAGCAATACTGAAATCAGAAGTAGAACATGCAATAAAATCAATAAAATGTGGAAAGGCTGCAGGCTCTGACAACATAACAGCAGACATAATAAAAACTCTAAATGAGTTTGGTATAGATACTATCACAGAAATTTGCATTGACATATACGAAACAGGCCATATACCTAAAGACCTAAAATCATCAATATTCATACCACTACCTAAGAAGCCCAGGGCTGTGGACTGTACAGAATATAGAACAATAAGTTTAAGGAGCCATCTAACTAAAATACTTCTCAGGATAATACATGAAAGAATTAAGAACAAGATAGACATGGAGGTCGGTGAAGAACAATTCGGTTTTAGGAAAAACAAAGGAACCAGAGAAGCTATACTGAGTATCCGGCTAGTGATAGATAAATATATAGAAGTCCAAAAAAGTATCTATATTTGCTTCATATACTACAGCAAGGCCCTTGACAGAGTCCAACATGAAAAATTAATCAAATGTCTTCAAGAAATAGGCATAGATGGAAAAGACATCAGACTGGTTAGAAATATATATTGGGAACAAACTGCATCAATAAGGTGTGAAAACAGCTACTCACCATACATAGCAATAAGAAGAGGGGTAAGACAAGGATGCATTTTATCACCAAGCCTATTTAATATCTACACAGAGAATATCTTTAAAAATATAGAAGAAACACCAGGACTCAAGATCTATGGGAAAATAATAAACAACATTAGATATGCAGATGACACTGTTCTTTTAGCAGAAAGTGAACATGAACTACAAAGACTAATAGATCAAGTCAATAAATCAAGTAATGAATATGGACTGGATATAAATATTCAAAAAACAAAAATCATGATAATCAGCAAAGACACAGAAGAACAGGAGGTAAACATAAACATACAGGGAGAGAAACTACAACAAGTAAAACAGTATCAATATCTTGGACACATAGTCACAAATGATGGCAGATGTGAAACAGAAGTTAAAAGGAGAATAGGAATGGCTAAAAGTACCTTCAATGACATGAGGAAATTATTAATATCTAAACAAATTACAAACAAGTTAAAAATGAGAATTATAAAATGCTACATCTATTCCATATTAATGTATGGCTCAGAAACATGGACACTAAATAAACAATTAGAAGACAAAATTGATGCCTTTGAGATGTGGGTATACAGGAGAATAGGGAGAACATTATGGAAAGAGAAGTAAACAAATAAAGAGGTGCTAAAGACACTTAATATGAAGAAAGAACTACTAAGAGAAATAAAGATCAGGCAAATAAAATACTTTGGACACATTAAAAGACATGACACCTTACTGAAGACCTTACTTGAGGGTAAAGTCAAAGGGAAGCGAGCAAGAGGTAGGCAGAGATACAAGTGAGAGAGTAACATTACACGCTGGACATGTTACAGTCTAGCAGAGTGCACCACCAAGACAAGAGACAGGAGATGTTAGAGATAGTTGCAGCCAACCTTCGTTGCGGAGACGGCATTTGATGATGATGATGATGACTCAAGATGGTGATTGGTGTCATAGAAAAAGCTGAATATGATATAGAAAAATAAGATCAGTATTACAGTAAAGATCAATCTATTCTGATCGCTAATGCTAATTGTGTGTATGTATGTGAAATCTGGACATTAAATGCAGACAAGGAAAGTATTCAGGCTTTTGAATATAAGTGCTACAAACTTGTGTTTAAAATCTGTTTTATAGAGCCGAAACCAAGTACATGGTATGTGTCAAATCAGGTGCACTCATTTACATTGGTGATGACACTAGGTCATACGAATTGTGAATATTTATTTCGGACCTGTGTGACGTCAGTGCAACAAGTGTATGGCGACTTTATAGACACCGTGTTTATATATATATATATATATATATATATATACAGAATATGGCCGCGTGGCAGCGAGGTACAGAGCGTATCTCTCAAGGTACTAGATTCAAATCCTGCCTTATGCAAATTGTCCATTGATTCATAAAGCAATGGCAAACTGCTGAACGTATTTATGATACCTAGATCATTAATGCAGAAAAAGGTGATGGGTTCATGATAGCGTCTAAAGAGAATATGAAAAAAATTAAAATAAAGATAAGCAAGTACAATTGTTGGTACGAATGAAATAAAATTGCATACTAGAACATTCCTGGAAGGTTGCTTTCCAATCCCAGAAAAGGCGAATGATAGAGCTTGGATATTTCTTCAGAGCATTCTTTCATACCCAGAAGTATTCTGAAGAGATTGTAAATAACATGTACTGACTGCAGTAAAACTGCAATCCATCAGCTGAAGTTTGGAACAGGATAATAATGCTTTGATAATCACCGGTGCACACATAATACCAGCACAAATCGACGTTTCGATCAAAATGTTAGCGAAGACTACATACACAACAAAAACGACGAGTAAGAATGGCACTATTGACGTTCACATGGCAAAGAACAATATGGATATACCCGTGAAATATTAAAACCTAGAAGGTCAGGGGTTAAATAACACAAACATAAAATAGGCAAAACACACCCGAATATCGGTGAAACAAGATAAACAAAGACATGACAGAATAGCATGATAGCATCCATACGTCTTACGGGCATTGGTTCCAACGGCTCAATCATGTCAAATTGACGTATATAGTGGGTCTTAAACGCGTGACGGATCTGGTCATATGAGAAGCACTACTTAATGACTGATGACCTGAATATCATGGGCAGAACGATGACCGGACCTGTCACGCGCTAGAGAACATATTTTGGACGTATAAAAATAGACAGAATGGTTTACCTTCTGTATAATTGTATTGAAATATGTTTACGTAAGTACTAATTGAACTGTCTAATGAATTGCTGCAACATACAGAAAACAAATGAATAAGTAGACGAAACAAATAAATGAGCAACTTGTTTCCTCAATAAACAAGCTCAATCTGGTTATGCGCTGTGATTTCACCAAATGTTGTATTGATCTGTGAATACTATCTGTCCATCTATAAGAAGATGTTCTACGATATGCGTCAAGTCGTGACTCTTGCCAACAAAAGACCTGCCTCAAACTTCACGTTTTAGATTATTTGCATGAATTCTTTTGGTAGATGTTGGCATGCGACACATATAATATACATAGTCTCATGGAAATTATGGAATTGCTTATGGGGCGAATTTTAATATATATATATATATATTTGCTAGGGTATAAGATACGGCATTACGTATATTGAATTATATAGTGGGACATCTGGGTGTTTTATATAGCTATCTAGGTTTATTTCCAAATCGTTAGTGGTAACACTGTTTATTTGAGTATTGTATATTTTGGCGTATACTGTAGTATATGGCTGGTTCTTGATCTTGCAGTACTAGTGAACCCGTGTTCACCTGTGTGAACCTAGTCAACTGGTGAAGCTGCAGCAGTTCAACTCGCCCAGAATCGCAGTGTTCAGTCCATAAGGAAGACATCGTTCTGGAAAGAATATGTCACATGACGATGAGTGAACCTGTTCGCATGAAAACTATCACTAAATATACACAAATCGATATAACAACAATACATAATAGAATACATTTATGTACAAATTATAAACATTCAATCCACAAATAGCAGGATTTGGTGTTTGACTAGAGCGCAAGCCTCACGAACATAATTCCATTGAAAGTGGCCTTAATTTAATAGGCAGATGACTTGGCCGTTCAAATTGTACTAGTAAAGCTAGCGCCCTCATTTATCAGAGTTCTGACAACAAGGTTAATGGGGGGAGGAACACCTAGAAGACGATAGGGTTGCAAAAAAAATACATATTTTAAAAAGATTAAAGTATCATGGTTGCAACGTTCACAGTAGATTGTCTATTGTCTTTCCCCAGGTGAATGATTGTTGATCGCATTCACACTTCCCGTTAAACGTAGGGTGAGAGCTTAAGTTGTCGTTTCAAGGCCAGATGTGTCGCCGAGGTTGCATTTAGTCCATGTTTGTTCAAGGTTATCTTGATGTTTTCTATCCACCGTTTTCTTGGTCTACCTTTGGCCTTACGCCCGGATTTTCTTGTATTATATGCTCTTTTGGTATTTGGTTTGGCTTCATTCTCATAAGGTGACCGAACCATTTTTTTGAATGTGTGCATAGAATATCACATAACTTAGCTCATTCTATAAATATTAGCACACAGATTCTCATATGCACTTGCTAGTTCTGTCATAGATGCTGACGCGGCAGGAGCGCTATAGTTTACACCATCACGCCCGCCATGTTGGCCAGGTTTTATCCTCACAGTAGATACTTAATACTATGTATCTTAATATACTATAATTGTGCGGTAAAATGTTTCTTTCTGTATAAAAGTAAATAGAAATGATTTGGTCTGGAACACAAATGTTAAAATTTTCAAGTTCAAAATGGTTAGGTCAATTCTGCAAAAAGTTTGAGAAGATATTAAGTACAAATGAGTTATAATTAAAAATGTATGCATACAAATGGTATAGCTATGGCACATACTACGGATATTAGAATATATTTTCAACCTTTTCATACAGGCTGGTTGAAAGTTCACACATTTTTGGGAGAAAATTTGCCCAATTTGAATGTCTGTAAAAATTGTAAAATATACATAGATAGAAAAGTTCTTAGTTTGTGCTATTTGAAATACTGTGAGCGATATACATGCACAATTTCATCAATATTGCTTAATATTTATAAATGTTTTGAGTGCAGAAGTGACAATTACATCAAAGTTTCGCGAACGAACGACAAGAAAATGTACACATTAAAAATTTAATTCCGTACCTTAATAACCTCCTTCAAGGTATAGATACCCTTCAGTTTCAACTTGTGCTTCGTCTAGACCCAATCTCATTCTTGTCCTGGCTCTTCTGAATTTTAGTGCTGCCTCGGTAACCTTATTTTGTTCATTTAAGTCTCTTAAAATCAGTTCTTGCGAAGTAATCCAATGTTAATTTTCCGCATGTCACTTCCAAAAGCCTAAGCGTAGCTTGCAGAGCTTGTGATCCATCATTTAAAACTAAGGTTGCAATGCCAACAGTAATATTAACAGCAGTCAACCCATTGTATAAGTGCTTTGGGGAGATCTGCCATATCATACTGTTGAAGGACTCATCAATATTTCTGCAGTATTGAGAAATATTTTTTTTCTGACAATGTGAATTAATAACTTGATTACAAATTGATAACTAAACTTACATGTGTGGAAGAAAAATTTGCTAATTCAAAACGAGGCTATTTACCACAATTACATAGGGAGGTGTTCATTGTTGTAAGATTAATATGAACTGTTCACTATTTTCCTCAAACATACTGAATATTTTTGCAATATTTCTTTAAATCCTTGACCCACCCCCTCATATTTCAAAAGTCTATATCTCAAAAACTATAAAAGCTACGACCAAATTTCTTTAAGAAAAATGTGCATAAATGCATAATATTTAATTTGATACCAATATGTTCGTACAATTAAATAATCGATATTTTTTGAAAATATACCGGAAATGCAGACATACTTGGCTTTCTTTACAGTCTGTGTCTATAGCTCAGTAGCTAATTCTACATATCTCAGTAGTCAGTTGTTCACAAATGTTTGTAATCTATGTTCTATTGCCTTTGTTCTCACCCATGTCACGTAGCTTTGATGAAAAGATTAAAATGGCGTAAAGGACCTACGGCATTCCAGTGATAATTTTTACATAACTACTAGTTCTGTATAAAGGTATTCAAACATTTTTACAGTAGTAATTGTTTATAATAAATATGTGTAAATTTGTACAATAATCAATGGTACAACACATTAATAAATGGTACGACACATTAATAAATGGTACGACACATTAATCAATGGTACGACACATTAATCAATGGTAGATCACATTAATAATACATATATTTTATGCATTTAGGGATGTTAAACATAGTGTGGCCTAATTATTAAATTGATTAATTATACTCGCATCGTGGCCTAAGGAGTTGTCTATACATTACGTCAAAACTTACAGGGGAGGGGGACAGAAAAATGCCAATAGTTGTTGACCAGGGGGAAGCGGAGGGTTTGACAAAAGTTGATGTCAACAAAACTGTTTTTATACACCATGTAAAATGTTTGAATTTGAAACATGCTTCGGGGAGAGATTTGCACCAAAAAAAATCATGAAGTGTTTTCGTACTTTTTCTACAGTTGTCAATATCAAATTACGTCTAAGCTCGTAGTTCTACTGTTGGCAGCTCAGTGCCATTCTTAAACAAATGCTGGTCTTCTAAGGTTGAATTGATATGTTCTCGTTACTTTTTTACTATTGTTGTTGTTTTCAACATCAAATTACTGCTAAGTAGTTATATTGTTGTTGCCAAATCAAATTACCGCTCAGTAGTTGTACTATTGGTAGCTCAATTGTATTCTAAGTGCAGATCTTCTGAAGTTGACTTGATGAGATGTGTTCGTACATTTGCTACTATGGTCGTAGTTGTCAATATGAAATTGTTGTTGTTGAAGAGTTCTAGTATTGTTATTATTGTTAATATCCAATTGATGCTGAGTGCCTCTACTTTTACTCAATGCAATTCTTAAATAAGTGAAGGTCTTCGGAAGTTGACTTAGTGATTTAAACAGTTGGTTAGGTAAGGAATTTGTCTGTTAAAAACCGTTGGGGGGATGCGGGGTGGGGGTAATTAAACAATTTTGGACATAAGTAAGTGGAGGGCTGAATTCTTGACAGTGTACATATTGCCAAGAGAGAAGGGATGGGTTCAAAAATTGAAAACAATTGCTGGCATTTTATTCTTGATTAGGAACAAGCCTCAAAGCACTGGAGGCATTCCTATATATGTTCTGCTTGCCGTTCCGTCTGCCATCTAAAAGTGTATAAGTTCAGTGTCCGTCAGTTGCTGATTACGCGTTCTTCGGATCTTTCCGGAGAGGGAGCACTTTCTCCCATCGCCTCGTCACTCCTATTTCTACCATTCTCTGAATATGTACATTGCTGCGTTATTTATGTACACCTTCTAACGTATATACAAACAGATCCTGTTATTTATGTACACCTTCTAACGTATATACAGACAGATCCTGTTATTTATGTACACCTTCTAACGTATATACAGACAGATCCTGTTATTTATGTACACCTTCTAACGTATATACAGACAGATCCTGTTATTTATGTACACCTTCTAACGTACATACAGACAGATCCTGTTATTTATGTACACCTTCTAACGTACATACAGACAGATCCTGTTATTTATGTACACTTTCTAACGTACATACAGACAGATCCTGTTATTTATGTACACCTTCTAACGTATATACAGACAGATCCTGTTATAATAACTTGATCCGGACCGATAAAATATGTAATTACTACCAGAAATTTGCATTAAACAGTACACACAACACAGAGCAAATGTAACTGCATTTTTTCAAAAGTGTTGTTATATAGGGAAATTTGTTATAAACAGATGCGCTATAGGTGGGTTCTATTGTATTAAACATCAACAGTTGAGTTATTTATTAACGGCAACTTACGGATGTGTAAAGTAATATTTCGTTGGTATCAAGGCTTGATGTCACTGTTATTACAATCCTTCTGAGGGGTGGCTTCATGGTTCATCACATAGGTATTATCTGTGATTCTCAGATGGCGAAAGACCCTGTAGAAGGAAAGATAAATCCAGGAATAACGTAATGAAGTTTTGCTAATCACTAAAGACACACACATAACAACGCACACAAATAGAAGTTTCGACGAAAAGGCCTTTATCATGACAAAAATTAAATCAAAAGTAGAATATACAACAGAAAATGGACAGTATGACTACATTCATGTGACACGAAGAAATGTAATGACATTTGGTTGGAGAAACTTGATGCTATGTGGTGACTTGCCCGTGTAGATGTGAGAAATATAAATGACGTTGTTTGGTGTGTTCAATATTGCGATAGTAGTTGATGATGATTGTTTTGAGAATATTGACAGATGAGATGGTTGTGTTGAGAATATTGACAGATGAGATGGTTGTGTTGAGAATATTGACAGATGAGATGGTTGTGTTGAGAATATTGACAGATGAGATGGTTGTGTTGAGAATATTGACAGATGAGATGGTTGTGTTGAGAATATCGACAGATGAGATGGTTGTGTTGAGAATATTGACAGATGAGATGGTTGTGTTGAGAATATCGACAGATGAGATGGTTGTGTTGAGAATATCGACAGATGAGATGATTGTGTTGAGAATATCGACAGATGAGATGATTGTGTTGAGAATATAGACAGATGAGATGGTGCAGAGACAGGAAAAGATTATCAATTTCATAAAATATCAAAGATGTTTTCCCTTAAATCTGATTCATCATTTTTTTGCATTGTTTTGTTCCTAGCACAACTATACAGTAGTGTTTCTCCGTGTGACGAGATGTTCTCCCAGTTTTTCCTAGAAGAGATAAAAAAGAGTCAGGTAACATCAGTTCATCATCATCATCAAGTGCTGCCTCCGCAACGAATGTTGGCTGCAGCGGACCTTCCAACATCACTGTCTTTTGCATTTGTGGTGCACCTTGCCAGACCGTAAACACCAGACTCACGTGCACCTAGTTAGCAACATGTCTTAATTTTGGGCATAGCGAACAACCCATAATTATTAACTGTGTTAATTTTGGGTATAGCGAGCAACTCATAATTATTAACTGCGTTAATTTTGGGTATAGCGAGCAACCCATAATTATTAACTGTGTTAATTTTTTAGCGTTTCTTCTCTCACTCCCACCGGATCTCTCTCTTACATCTGGATAATGCTGCTACTAGATCTCTCTCTCTCCTATAGCTGGACAATGCTCATACTAGATCTATCCCGTATAGCAGGACAGTTCTTCAACTAGATTACCAGAAAGACGGAACTAGAGAACTCGTTTCCAGAGAACGGAAATGCATTGTGTCGCCGTTTTATTTGCGTCTGACAACCTCTTCTGTTGACGAAAGTCGTGGTATATTTTCTATTGGCGAAAGTCTCGCCGGTACCGACTTACCCATAGAGAATAACAGTTATGGAACACAGACCAACCATAACCAAGAACACAGCGCCCTTAAATGTTTCCAGAGTGGCAGTATAAATACGCATGAACATAATAGATGATGCCATTCTAGCGATGGCTTCAGAACTGAACACGCTAGACAGCATAGCACCTGCAACCAGAAACATATTTCATGAGTTATTTCTTCTGAAAACAATTACAAAGAATTGATAAATAACACATGAGTCAATGTAACAATTAACAAAAAATTGATAAATAGCCTGAGTCAATGTGACTAGTTATCAATTAACAAATAATTGATAAATAACAAAAGTCAATGTGACTAGTTATCAATTAACAAATAATTGATAAATAACACATGAGTCAATGTGACAATTAACAAATAATTGATAAATAACATGAGTCAATGTGACTAGTTATAAGCCGATAGCATTGCTGACCAGACAAGCCAATAGATACTGAGTCTTCCCTGAGTCTAAGGTTATGTATGCTTGCAGTTCCAGTGGCCCGCTGGTTAAACACTCCTTGCTTACAGTTGAAGGTAGATCAGTGGTTAAATTAGCCGTTAATCGCAGTGTTCACATCCAACAATCGCAGTGTTCACATCCAACAATAGCAGTGTTCACATCCAACAATAGCAATGTTCACATCCAACACTAGCATTGTTCACATCCAACAATAGCAGTGTTCACATCCAACAATGGCAATGTTCACATCCAACAATAGCAATGTTCACATCCAACACTAGCATTGTTCACATCCAACAATAGCAGTGTTCACATCCAACAATGGCAATGTTCACATCCAACAATAGCAGTGTTCACATCCAACAATAGCAGTGTTCACATCCAACAATAGCAGTGTTCACATCCAACAATCATAATGTTCACATCCAACAATCATAATGTTAACATCCAACAATCGCAGTGTTCACATCCAACAATAGCAGTGTTCACATCCAACAATCTCAGTGTTCACATCCAACAATCTCAGTGTTCACATCCAACAATCTCAGT
The DNA here is from genome assembly GCA_034231615.1 of Meghimatium bilineatum. Classification (NCBI taxonomy): domain Eukaryota; kingdom Metazoa; phylum Mollusca; class Gastropoda; order Stylommatophora; family Philomycidae; genus Meghimatium; species Meghimatium bilineatum. The sequence continues at coordinate 100,796,140 of CM067322.1, read as the reverse complement.
GTTCACATCCAATACTTGCAATGTTCATATCATTGTAAAGGCTTATGCAGCTTTATCTTCTTGCGACGATGAAGGTTATGGCTGCTGCTCAATGTGAACAGAGGCTGCTATTTCTGCTGTATCAGGGATTGGTGGTAGAGTACACACTGGCAATTGTGACACTGAGTCAGACTCATACAGAAAGATTGGATATAATCCAGAATGAGGCAATGCGAATCATTTTGGGATGTACGAGAGATACGTTGGCACAGGCTATGCGATACTTACTTGATTGCTCAACTGTGAGCAAAGAATACAAATATGCAGGTCGCGGGACTACCTAAATATCACCGCTGATAAAAAACACACCCTCTACACCCTGAAATTCTCAAAGTGAAAGGCAGTCGACTTAAGAGAGGAAAGTTGTGAATGGGGCGCGCAGAGGATAATATACAGAATGTGTACAGATTAGAGGATGTGCTACCTGGTGCGGAATGGAGACGGGCGCCTTTAAATTGTCCGACATCCTTCAATGTAATAATAACACTCAGTAGAGAATGCAGGGAATGATGTCCGACAGTGGTGGAGTTGGAGGTGCTCGCTCTGATCAGTGAGAATTCCAGGGAAGGTGATATGATTATATTTACACATGGGTCGGTTGAGAGACACATCAGGAGTGCTTGGGCTTTCACGGCTCAAAGTTCGGGGGGGGGGGACCATCAGAGAGGAAAGTGGTGCATTCGCGCAGACGACATACAGCATGACAGTGAAGATTTTGGCAATAACTAAAGTTTTGAAATGTGCGCACAGACTATCTGCGAGCATGCCTTCATGCTCAGTGACTCGATGAGCATGATTGTGAAAGTTCAGGCGGGATACATTCGGGAACAGTGGCTGGATGCAGTGAAGAATTCATGTGTGAGTAAAATTGACTTTTATTTTTGTTGCCGGGACATGCAGGAGTCCAGGGTAATGAGAGAGCAGATAGGTTGGCCTCACACGCTGCTACTATTGCTGTTGGTGGAGCGATGGATCGAACCGACATTTTGAACGGCCTACGGGAAAACGTACAAACAAATAACTGTATAGTGACAATGACTCTTGTTCCGTGACTAGAATAAGGGAGCTTGGTTTGAAGTATGGTGTCGCTAGAAAGGAGCGGTTTCGTGATAGAATGATGGACAATCAACGGCACACTGGGACCGTCAGTCAACGTTTAATTGCAGATACAATGTAATGGCAAAAGTTATGAACATTGATGGCAAGACAAGATTCCAGATACCACTGTCCTTGATAGAGCTGGTATCCCAAGCATTGACACGATCCTGATGCAGACACAGATTCGTTGGGCAGGTCATTTAGTGCGCATGCCAGACCATCGTCTGCCAAAGATACTTCTCTATGGTGAGCTGGAGAAGGATACACAATCTCAAGGTGGCCAAAAAAGCGCTACAAGAACTCGTTAAAGACCTCACTGAAAGCCTTTGAAATAGGCCAAGATACATGGGAAGAACTTGCACAAAATAGATCTACAGGGCGTTCTAAAATACAAAAGAAGAGCGCATCATCTTTTGAAACGAGGAGAAATACAGCAGCCCAACAACGAAGAGTAACTAGAAAGTCACGGATAGAACAAATTCCGTTACTCTGGTCATTCTATGTCCGAACTGTCCAAGAACATTTACAGCTCGAACAGGGCTCATTAGCCATCTAGATTGATTGGTAGCATATCCTATCCAGGACGTAGCTATCAACCCAGCATTTGTTGGCTGTGGTGATTTTCTAGGCAATATAAATACGTTCAGTAGGTTGGTGAGGATCAAACTCGGTACCTTTGCCGTCACAGACGGGCTCTGTAGCACTTCGCCACAGAGCCGGACCATCTACGAACTCATAATCAAGGACATAACTCTAATTGAAATTTTCAAAAGTGGATGTAACAAATGGTTATCATCACTTGTTATGGACGAACAACGAAAATTGCGTATACACTCAAGGAGAGATCTGAGCATGTATGGACTTGTCCGCAGTGCAGTGACGATGATCCAACGACTAACTAACATCCAATACTTGTAATGTTCACATTCAACTATCGTTGTGTTCACATTCAACTATCGTTGTGTTCACATTCTCACTGAGCACCGGCCTTGATCTTTAATTGAGATACACTATATTACTGACCTTGATATTGAACTATAACCTACACTGAATACTGACCTTGATCTTGATCACACACAATTTGTAGAAGAAGTACTCGAGAAATTGATGTTAAATTGTTGTAGCCGATTCCTACAACTAAAGCTGAAATCACAAATGTATTTCTCGAATCAGAAACTAATTAACAATTCGAATAGCACAATAACACAATATAACAACATGCACGGTTGCTAAACAACAGTAAGTGAACCCATGAGCCCTCAGTCTTACTAAACAACAGTAAGTGAACCCATATAACAACATGCACGGCTGCTAAACAACAGTAAGTGAACCCATAAGCCCTCAGTCTTATTCAGCATACGGGGAAGATTATGTAAGCTGTCAGTTCTCATAGCTGAATGTGTACACCAGTGGTTAACAGAATACGACGCTAGGGTCAAATCTCGCCTACATTTTCTGGATTTCAGGCTGTTAAAATGTTCTATATGCACAGACACAGACCACCTGAGCTCAGACAATCTCCTACCACAAACTATTTCAGTCAAACTGTAAAACGCGATGATAAGCACTGGTAAGTAGTATATTGTTAAATTAAACCACTACCACAAATATCAATGGTTGAAAACACGGTTGCTCGCCGCCAGCTTTCGTTTGATATTGGTTATTAGAGACTTTAAATGCAGCAAGCATTGAGAAGTCAGAGAAAGATTTCGGCGTAAGACTACAACTGTTTCCTGCATTTTGGAAATCCAAGACTAAAGAAAGGAGCTTTAGTCTCCCCCGTTGCGAAAAATATCAAATTTTATGCGGTCATAAAAAAATGTTATCCAATATTGATTTACACAGTTAAAGCTTGAAACGGGATACTGAAACTTTGCTAATACCACGAAACATACATAATCACACACACAAATCGACGTTTCGACCAAAATACCTTTATCAAGGTTACATTCATGTATACATAAAAAAATGACAAGCAAGGTCGAAACAACTGGCGTTCACATGTCTAGCGAGATGTGGGATGGCCGGAATGATAGATATTAGGTCAGTGGTGGCACAAACAGGAAATGTACAGAAATAGAAAATATACAAAAACAAACACAAATAAATGTGAAAACGAGACAAACAGACAAAGGACGGTACAGCCCGATATTATGCATACGTCTGACGCTCATTAATTCCTAACGGTTTCAGAGTGCGAAAGCTTATATGTAGCGGTTCTCAAGCGCGAGACGAGACGGTCATCGGAGAAGCATGCATTGATAGCCGTCACCTGAATATCCCGAGCCCGATGATCTGTACCATTGACGTGGATGTTGACAGGATATCCCGAATGATTTCTGCTGTGTAGTTATTTGCAGAATCAGTCAACCAGCCTCCTGCCCGTCTCACCTATTACGTCATGGTTTAGCGCTTGCAGATGTTAGCATAGAGGACGTTTCGGGAAACACGATAAAATCTCCTCAATTCTGAAGGTGGCCTTGGGGATGTAACCGACCGGGCCTGGGTTACATACCGACAAGTGTAGCATATAGGACATTTGCAGCAGATGTACCACAATTATTGGGGACGTCAAGCATAAGATGACTCCGTACCAATAAATCCCTGAGGTTCTTGTCACACCTGTACATAACAAGAGTGGAGACTTCACGCGTCCCAGGATCCGACTGGAGAAGTGGGAGGTGTCGGAGTAGAATATGACGAACAGCAGAGCTGTGCTGATGGAAGTGAGAAGAAATGTGCCCTGTCAGCTTAAGAAGGTCTCCGAGTATTTCAGAGGTTATCTTGACGGGGGAGGCTGCATTGTCCAGTCACGGCAGTCGCGGTATAGACGAAAGCGGAAAAAGTCCATCATCTACAAGGCTTTCTCGAGAAAATCCTCCTCATCACTACACAGACGTCGGAGACGAAGACGTTGAGAGAATGGAAAGGAATCGCAACAGCCAGAAGGATGAAATGAGGTATACAGGATAAAGCTGTAGGCATCAGTCAGTTTGTAGTGTACCGATGTGCTAAGACAAGAAGGTTGGATAGTGATGGATATGTCCAGGAAGTTCACATGGGAGGTGGAGATCTCGGATGTGAACTTGGTGGCGAGTAAAAGTTATCCATGAAGTGAATGAAGCGTAACTTGGTGGCTGGGTGAAAGTTATTTATGAAGTGAATGAAGCGTAACTTGGTGGCTGGGTGAAAGTTATCTATGAAGTGAATGAAGCGTAACTTGGTGGCTGGGTGAAAGTTATCTATGAAGTGAATGAAGCGTGACAGTTCAGCCTCAGCCATGTCAGTGATACAGATCGTATCATCGATATACCTATGGGACATCAATGGGAAGGGCCCACCATAGGACTCCCACACCTGGTGCTCAATGTGGTCCATGAATAGGCAGACATAGCTTATTGATTTACATACTTCAGCGCCCAGTTTCGGAGACTTCCTAAAATGGATATCATAAACAGTGGCAATCGGTGCGTTATTTGGCAATCGGGGCGTTATTGTGTCCTACTCTCAGTTCATTATCAACAAAATTCAGAATGAATGTCTGTGTCATATTTGATGGATTAGTTTGGGGTTTCACGCCTCCAAGGACTTGCGTAGATAATTTTTGGTAGATTCTATGTCTTATATCACAACACTAATACTATCACATGGAAAGACGGAAAGGCGCCAGCTATTGCAGTTTAGTATTCAAAAAAGTAAAAAATGAATGATTCAAATAACTTTTGTTGCCTTAAGGTTTGTTCTATAATAATGACTCTTCCATGTTTCTTTATTATATTAATAATTTACTCATGTCACATCTCATAACACATCTCATAACATATCTCATGTCACATCTCATGTCACATCTCATATCACAGACCGAAGCAATCTTGTTTATGTTTACTAGTAGATCAAATTCATCTTTGTAGTACTGAGACATAATGGCACGTGCTAATGATAAATGTTTGTAGTTCCCGAAGAATGCACATACTAGTACAGTGTGAGTTTCTCTTATTGACTGTGTTTCGATGAACATGTTCATACTCATAGTATTTTGAGAAAATAAATGTTGAAAGGCATGACAAAAACCTCATCTTTTTTTAGGAAAGCCAATTGGTAGAACAATAAAAAAGTATCGACTCAAGTTGTGAGGCAAATAGGTGCCAACGTAATGGACCTGGCTCAGATCCCTTTTTAACTACCTTATGATTGTTTTTTAAAATAATAATTACATATGTACATAATATTTATACATGTACATTATACTTACACAGGTACATAATACTTACACATGTACATAATACTTATACAGGTACATAATACTTATACATGTACATAATACTTACAGATGTACATGATTAATGTCGAGATGGCAAAACTCTCTAGTACAAGACTAACAATGACGCTCATGCAACAGATCATGCCAATCAGCTCAAGAGACAGACGATACTTAAAGATTCTCAGTATGATTATGGAAGCCACTGCATATACCACCTGGGGAGAAATATTTAAACAACATGTTTCCAAGACTTTATATCAAATTCCACATCGTCATCATCAGGTAGCATATCATGGGCGGATAGTAGCAATAATTACAGCCTTCTAAAACATCTTCGGGGTGAAAAGGGTAGGGCATTGCTTTTAGCGGACACAACGTTAGCAGATAACAAAGATCCCAAAAGTACCTTCTCGTGGTGAACCCTGGAAACAGAAGTACAGCGGCTCGTGCTAGTCTGGTAAACACATTTGGGATCGTGTCCGGGAGTGTTGAGGCTGCAGATGGAATGAGAATTGGCAGCAAAAAGACAAATAATATCTCAGACATCTCTGGGCTAACGCATACAGCGTCACTATCGACACACAGCAACGTAGGACAGTCCGGCTCGAACATTGTTGGAGTGATAAGTGCAACAGTCACGAAATTGCTAGATGTCAAGACGTATAGCGAGAGTCGAAAATATAGCATAATTCTTACAACGAGAACACAGCGCCAGAGGACAGCGCTGCGTGTAAACAGAAAGGTATAACGTTAAAAGGAAATCGGAACTAGAGTCGTTCAGCTCGAGAACAAGCTTCAAGGCCGCGGTGCTCCTCAAAAATGTATAGAGACTCAGACTTGAACGAGGGGTTCTCGATGTTGGTGTATGACCTCGGCCAAGAGGACGAACAAACCACGGCCCAACTCTACCGTCGATGCTTTCCTATACCGAAGTCATGCTCGTTGAAAGAAAAAGTTCAGTGTTCGATGGGCACAGGCACAATACGTATTATACATGAGACGAGTTCACTGTCAGCGTAACACCTTGTTCGAGATAGACGTAGTCGACCTAAATCTAAATCCCTGACTAACGTCTCCATGGAGACTGCCACCCAGGGATATGTTTTGACTTGAAAAATCCCAGGGTACAGTGGGTGATAAACCGTCACAGTGTAGAGTCGATACACATTCATAGTCTGTCGACGCTAATATCCAAATTAAAGGCATGCCGAAAATGGTTGTGCTGGGCCTAGAATATCCCAGTCTCAGGCATGCCAACCATGCTGCAAATAACACAGTTCTGCTGCGGAACTAGCAGCACCACGTACTTCACGCTTCCCGGCAGAAATCACACGAACTCTCGTGGTGGTTACGAGACAGCAAACGCAGAGGAAGAGAAACATCTGTCAATCTTGAGCCAACATTCCTGCTCCTGAGAATGTCATGTTCAGATGGTCTTTAATATCTTGCACCCATATTCTTCGTGGCCTACGACTTTTTCATTGCCCTGGTATCATCCATTTGCTCAATTTTTAAATTGACAAGTGTAAGAATCTGCACAGTATATCCTGTAACAATGTGCAAACTGCTTCAACGTTGCAGAGACCTAACAATCTCCAATCGTCAACATACCTCTGAAAATTATTTATCCACAAACCAAATGCAACACGAATGCGTTCTATTCTTGAACAATATTTTTATTTTTGGAACAATATTTGTATTCCTGGAACAATATTTGTATTCCTGGAACAATATTTGTATTCCTGGAACAATATTTGTATTCCTGGAACAATATGTGTATTCCTGGAACAATATTTGTATTCCTGGAACAATATTTGTATTCCTGGAACAATATTTGTATTCCTGGAACAATATGTGTATTCCTGGAACAATATTTGTATTCCTGGAACAATATTTGTATTCCTGGAACAATATTTGTATTCCTGGAACAATATTTGTATTCCTGGAACAATATTTGTATTCCTGGAACAATATTTGTATTCCTGGAACAATATTTGTATTCCTGGAACAATATTTGTATTCCTGGAACAATATTTGTATTCCTGGAACAATATTTGTATTCCTGGAACAATATTTGTATTCCAGGAACAATATTTGTATTCCTGGAACAATATGTGTATTCCTGGAACAATATTTGTATTCCTGGAACAATATTTGTATTTTTGGAACAATATTTGTATTCCTGGAACAATATTTGTATTCCTGGAACAATATTTGTATTCCTGGAACAATATTTGTATTCCTGGAACAATATTTGTATTCCTGGAACAATATTTGTATTCCTGGAACAATATTTGTATTCCTGGAACAATATTTGTATTCCTGGAACAATATTTGTATTCCAGGAACAATATTTGTATTCCTGGAACAATATTTGTATTCCAGGAACAATATTTGTATTCCTGGAACAATATTTGTATTCCTGGAACAATATTTGTATTCCTGGAACAATATTTGTATTCCTGGAACAATATGTGTATTCCTGGAACAATATTTGTATTCCTGGAACAATATTTGTATTCCTGGAACAATATTTGTATTCCTGGAACAATATTTGTATTCCTGGAACAATATTTGTATTCCTGGAACAATATTTGTATTCCTGGAACAATATTTGTATTCCTGGAACAATATTTGTATTCCTGGAACAATATTTGTATTCCTGGAACAATATTTGTATTCCAGGAACAATATTTGTATTCCTGGAACAATATTTGCATTCCAGGAACAATATTTGTATTCCTGGAACAATATTTGTATTCCTGGAACAATATTTGTATTCCTGGAACAATATTTGTATTCCTGGAACAATATTTGTATTCCAGGAACAATATTTGTATTCCTGGAACAATATTTGTATTCCTGGAACAATATTTGTATTCCTGGAACAATATTTGTATTCCAGGAACAATATTTGTATTCCTGGAACAATATTTGTATTCCTGGAACAATATGTGTATTCCAGGAACAATATTTGTATTCCAGGAACAATATTTGTATTCCTGGAACAATATTTGTATTCCTGGAACAATATTTGTATTCCTGGAACAATATTTGTATTCCTGGAACAATATTTGTATTCCTGGAACAATATTTGTATTCCTGGAACAATATTTGTATTCCTGGAACAATATTTGTATTCCTGGAACAATATTTGTATTCCTGGAACAATATTTGTATTCCTGGAACAATAATGAGCAAGATGGAAGCATACAGTCGTATCAGTCATCCACAGATGTTCACAGCGGTTCCTCATTGTGAACTACATTATACGTGCTCTACAACTACACTTTTTTCTAACACTACTCTTCTTATCACAATATTTCTTATTACTCTTTCCAAACGAGCGCACTACTCTACACAATTCAATATTACACGACAGGTTACGGCGATGATGAATTTTATCACTATATTTCTATTACAAATTCAAGGAATTCTATCATCCTCGCCCAGTGAAATACAGAGAAGCTTAAGTCCGTCTCTTGGGCAGACTGCTCACTAAATTTTTGTAGGTCTGACCGCTACCTCGGCAAATGAATAAATAGTCACTGAAGTTAAACATTACAACTGTTATTCTCGTTGTTAGATAATTATTATGTCTGGAATATTCACACAACTCACGGAATTATCACGCTCGTCTGGCGATTTTCTGCCCTAATTCTATGTATAACTATTTGTCTGTCCATTTTGACGTAAACAACTTAATTCTCAGTCAATGCAATTTGGATACAAGATTAATAGCTCTATCTTGATCTATTCAAACAAAACTTTTAAACAACATAGGTTTAATTTCTCCATCCGTCCAACATTCTTTCAAGATTAAACCAAGTTTCTAGTGAAATATAAATCCATGACTATAGCTAGACTTATAAACCTCTCAGGCTGGTTTTCTAATATTTCTGCCTATCAAAATATACGGCGAGAAAGGGAAGTGACTCCTTTCTCCTCTAGGTCAAAGAATATGATCTCATTGCTTCCCTTTCTCTATCAACTCTAAACTCTGTCACAAGACTGACTCATGTTTTTGGCCAATTCGTCTTCTTTTTCGTTACCACCGGATGCCACTGTGAACTTATATATTTACTGTAGTACTAATGAAATTGTATCTAGATAATTCGCTGATATTTTGTCTGATATTTTGTCTGATATTTTGTCTGATATTTTGTCTGATATTTTGTCTGATGTTGTGAATGTGCCGTGTTTGGCATTATGGATGGCTTGTAAGATTTGTTTTATCATAGAATCCATATTAACCTATGACTGTCAATTCTGGATAAGTAGCAATCAATCAGGGTGAACACTTCAAAGCTACAGATATTTTACTGAATGTTATTTTACAAAAGAACGTTACATGAACCACTGGAATCTAAGAAACGTAATGAGGATCTGATGCAATGAACCAATACACAAATAAAGTTGGTCCTTAAAACAATCTCTGACTTTAAAAATATCTGTACACGGGTTTACATAGCGCGTTAGTGTCGTGTTTACTGGCGTAAATACGTATAATAAAGCCTGGTGTGTCCCGTCTATTTTAGTATAAACTGGATTACCAGAACCGCAGTCTCCACTATTTGCAAGGTTAAAAACTCTGATGCAAATAAATTGGACTTACGTTCGCGGTTGAAATGAATTTACTTCCACATTGTTAGCTTAAGGAAAGTTAGACTCGTTGTATGATATGGAATATTTCTTCTTCCGTGTCTATGGCTGGAGTGGTTCGAAAGTGGTAGTGGAAAGAAACGAGCGGTATATGGGAATCACAAGAAGAGTTAACAACCAACATAGATGCACATCCAGTTACCACATACTGAAGGATATCATCCAGTTACCACATACTGAAGGATATCATCCAGTTACCACATACTGAAGGATATCATCCAGTTACCACATACTGAAGGATATCATCCAGTTACCACATACTGAAGGATATCATCCAGTTACCACATACTGAAGGATATCATCCAGTTACCACATACTGAATGATATCATCCAGTTACCACATACTGAAGGATATACTGAGTATGAGATCGGTGTATCTATCGACTAGGTCCGGAGGTGCGGCGATAATGAGATCTGACGACTAACAGGCCATAAGTTAAAATACAAAGGCATTTGAGCTGCAGACAAGCGTATAACGCATGATTTTCCAATACGTGACCAGCTGCCCAGCTAGTGGTTGACCAGCTGCATAGCTAATGTTTGACCAGCGACCTGGATAGTGGTTATTCAGTTGCTTGACTAGTGGTTGACCAGAAATTTTTCATCATTATCATCAAGTGCCGTCTCCGCAACGAAGGTTGGCTGCAACGTATCTCCAACATATCCTATCTCTTGACTTGGTGGTGCACTCTGCTAGACTGTAACCTGTCCATCGTGTGATGTTACTCTGCCACTTGTATCTCTGCCTACCTCTTGCTCGTTTCCCTTTGACTTTACCCTCAAGTAAGGTCTTCAATAAGGTGTCATGTCTTTTAATGTGTCCAACGTATTTTATTTGCCTGATCTTTATTTCTCTTAGTAGTTCTTTCTTCATATTAAGTGTCTTTAGCACCTCTTTGTTTTCTTCTCTTTCCGTGATGTTCTCCCTATTCTTCTATATACCCACATCTCAGAAATGATTAGTGTCGTCTTAATCTCATGTTGAAGAACATACTTGAGGATAGAGTTGAGGAGGGGGGAGGCGAACAAGAGTAAGACAGAGATACAAGGAAGAAGGAAATATTTCGAGATTACCAATTTGCAGTCCAGCAGAGTGCACCACCAAAGTAAGAGGCATAGGATGTCGGAGGTCTGCTGCAACCAATCTTCAATTCGTATACAGCACTTAATAATTGCGTTATTTTCAAAACTTGATCAGTGACGACGGGGACATTCCTCGACATTCACAGTAGCTAGATAAACTACGGGAGTTACATTAACTTCCCAGTACCTAGATAAACTACGGGAGTTACATTAACTTCCCAGTAGCTAGATAAACTACGGGAGTTACATTAACTTCCCAGTAGCTAGATAAACTACGGGAGTTACATTAACTTCCCAGTAGCTAGATAAACTACGGGAGTTACATTAACTTCCCAGTAGCTAGATAAACTACGGGAGTTACATTAACTTCCCAGTAGCTAGATAAACTACGGGAGTTACATTAACTTCCCAGTAGCTAGATAAACTACGGGAGTTACATTAACTTCCCAGTAGCTAGATAAACTACGGGAGTTACATTAACTTCCCAGTAGCTAGATAAACTACGGGAGTTACATTAACTTCCCAGTAGCTAGATAAACTACGGGAGTTACATTAACTTCCCAGTAGCTAGATAAACTACGGAAGTTACATTAACTTCCCAGTAGCTAGATAAACTACGGAAGTTACATTAACTTCCCAGTAGCTAGATAAACTACGGGAGTTACATTAACTTCCCAGTAGCTAGATAAACTACGGAAGTTACATTAACTTCCCAGTAGCTAGATAAACTACGGAAGTTACATTAACTTCCCAGTAGCTAGATAAACTACGGAAGTTACATTAACTTCCCAGTAGCTAGATAAACTACGGGATTTACATTAACTTCCCAGTAGCTAGATAAACTACGGGAGTTACATTAACTTCCCAGTAGCTAGATAAACTACGGAAGTTACATTAACTTCCCAGTAGCTAGATAAACTACGGAAGTTACATTAACTTCCCAGTAGCTAGATAAACTACGGAAGTTACATTAACTTCCCAGTAGCTAGATAAACTACGGGAGTTACATTAACTTCCCAGTAGCTAGATAAACTACGGGAGTTACATTAACTTCCCAGTAGCTAGATAAACTACGAGAGTTACATTAATTTTGTAACACGAGTGACATGTGAAGTCGAAACCATGTTTACCAGGACGGCGGGCGAGTAACTGTACCACAGGGGCCCACATAAAGTCATATTCTATGTAAGTATACAATTTATGTGAATTGAAAGGGGAAAGAATGAGGTAAAACTAATTTTGCAAATATGTGAGTTATTGTACTTGTTTGTATTTTGATTATCTAAAGTATAGTTGCTAGCTTCTTCTTCTGAGTTGATTCTCGAACTCCTGTCGGTTAGCAGGATATTGTCCGGAGAACGGAATGTGTTGCACTTCGACATAAGCTGTGGCTGTGGTATCTGCGGGTTTCACGGTGACACATTCAGCTTCAACATGATTTTTAGATCATAAACTTTATACGGAGATGCGGCAGCCAATTTCACGCCCAATCCTCTTTAGTTGTCTCTTACCAGATGCATGGTCACAGTATTCTCCTGCTCCCGCTGTGGGTCCCAATAACACACCGGAGAAGCTATTGTCACGCTTAGACAAATAGAATATAGGAACAACTTACCAGCCTGATTGCATTATAGATCCCAATTTCTACAGAGTTCCAAGACAAGGGAGTGTTAATCATGAACAATGTCTCTACAGAGTCTCTGCCAATAAACACGAACAAGAATACCATGAATCCCACCAGTCCAACAATGGCTTTCATACGTTGTCTAGGCTCTTTTCCAGAAACGTAGACCTTGAAGGTCTATGGAATTTAAGAAAATCAGAAATCAACAAGAAGAACATCAATGACATTAAATAAAAATCAACATAAATCGAAACAAAATTAAGCAATATTTCTTACCGCTTACAGTATACAAAACATAAAATTAAGCAATATTTCTTACCGCTTACATTATACAAAACATAAAATTAAGCAATATTTCTTACCGCTTACATTATACAAAACATAAAACCTGTGTGTGTGTGTGTGTTAGAAAAAAATCAATGATCTTGCAGGTCAACATTTCAAAACAAAGGTGAAACATGGAAAATATGTATAGTTTCGGAGTGATTCTCTTTTCAGGCATGTCCTCATGGAGGAAATTGAGGAAGAGGAAGAAATGGGCAGAAGAAAGTATTTTAAAAAACTGCCAATACTGCATTTTTCCCGTAGGAGTTGCATGGAGGGGATTCAATAGCTGTGTGATAAAGGCTGCATGCTCTTGCTGTCGCCACGTCATGTACAGGGTGAGTTTTTTAATTTACCCTCCAGCAGAACAAAACAATACCAGTATTGGAACACATCAAAATACAACAGATCAAGTGGTTTTCACACGCTTCCAGACAGGGCCAGCCCTAACAATTGCGGGGCCCAATGCGAAACGGATTGCGCGGGGCCCAGTCTGGGTAGGGAAGAGGATAATAAAATTAATTCTAATATGAATTTATGGGCCTATGAAGTGCGGGGACCGATGCGGCCGCATAGGTTGCAATGGCCTAAGACCGGCCCTGACAACATACATGGAACTATGATTAAAGTAAACACAATAATGACGACGATTGCAAACCTCATACAACATACATGGAACTATCATAAAACTAAATACAACAGTGACGACTGTTGCAAACCTCATTCAATATGTATCGTAGCTATGGAATCCAGTCTCATCAAGTGAAACATGATAAGTTGAATTTGTTTAACTGAATCAAAAATTAACACTGAGATTGCCGATTTATTTCTTCTTCGTTCACTCTCAAACTGCTGCAGATATAGTCGGGGGAATGACTGTGTTGTGTCATGGTTTACAGCTTGGCAGTGATGTCTGTGCCTTTGGGCACGATGACCTGACTTTATGATAATTTGTATAATCTTAATAATAGCAGGCGTTCTCAACCTTTTCAGAAAATGACAACCACTTGTATATAACCGTTAGTGCTCTCGAGCATCGCCCACATGTAACCGTTAGTGCTCGAGAGTATTTTTTAACTCGTATGGCGAGAGCACATGCCTTTACGAAACCAGCAAGGCGCTGGCGACTACCACGCTGATAGCGCTGCTCTATGGGATGAGAAAGCTGACTCTTCTTAGAGGCTGACGATAACTTACGGCAATAATTAGAGGAAGGTGGGGATATGGTTGAACATGTTTGACAGTTGTTGATAGGGGAGAGAGGGGTTGACAAAGTTGACTAAAGAAATACTATTTCGTATACAAAAATTATTAATTTAAAAAAAATTATATTTTGTTTCTTCAAGAAATTCTATACAAAACATGTTTATTCCTCACATTTAGCGTATAATGTAAAGGAGGGGTGGGGTAAGTTTTTTTCTGGACGTAATTAAGCTGGGGGAATTCTTACATTCTTGACATTTGTTGATAGGGGAGGGGCGGAGTGAAACAGGCAAAAAATTGTTGACACAGTTTATGAACACTTTTTTGCCCCCGTGCACAAGTATCAGTAGTGCTATTATTTGCTTCCCTAACAGTTGTCTAAATACACGCTTATCTGATGTGAAAATATATAGGACGTAACGAGAGTCTTGTGTGATGAAATGATGAAGCAAGATGATTGTAGAAAGTTCGATCTTAAAGTATAAATAATCAGTCTATTGTCTGTCCCCAGGTGAATGATGGTTGATAGTATTCACACTTGCCGTTCAGCGTAGGTGTGGGTGCTTCAGCTGTCGTTTCAGACCAGAAGAGTTGCCTTGGTTGCATTAAGTCCATGTTTGTTCAAAGCTATCTTGATGTCTCCTATCCACTATTTTCTTGGTCTACCTTTGGCCATATGTCCGTATATTCTTGTGCTATATGCTCTTATTACTTAAAGAAAGTAAAACAACCAATATTCATACTATTCCAGAACTGCACAGAATAGCTTTCAATAGACAGAATTGGAGAGATCTGACCTCTGCCCTAAGCGCTAACTTCAGCGCAAAAGGAAAATGAATGAATGAATGAATATTCTCTTATTGGTATTTGGTTTGGGTTCATAAGATGACCAAACCATTTTACTTGCTGTCTCTCGATATGCTCAATACATGATATTATACCAACTCTTTTCCTAATTTCTTCATTTCTTATTTTATCTAGTTTAGTAACCAGTGCAGCTTTTCTTAGACACTTCAATTCACATGTGACGATTTTCCTCTGCTGCGAGACTGTTAAAGACCATGTTGGACATTGGTAGCAGAATGTTGGTATAAAAATTGTAAAAAAAAATAATTAGTACATGCTGATAATGATGGTTATGATGACGAAGAATAATGTGACCCTTACAATTTGAGAAACACGAGAACCGCTGCATCGGAAGCTGAATTTGTCTAGCGATCGTGAGTAATGTACGATATTTATATAGGAAATGGGAATATAGATTAATAGACAAGTTGTGTGGGCGAAATGACGTCATTGATTTCTGTGATTTCATTGACGAAATCATTTTATCTGGTGCGAAGAAGGCCACACAAATAAACCAACAGTAACCAATCAAAAGACTGCTCAGGTGGCATGCAGCTTTGTATAAGTTTTCTTTCTATCGACATCTCACGGACACAACTACCTGGCGCGGAAGACATCCAGCTTGTTCAGGTTCAATGACGCAAATATAGAAATGGCTCAGAAAAAGTAAATGACATCTCTCTCTCTCTCTCTCTCTCTCTCTTCCCCCTCACCATTTATATTCACGTGGAGCACTTCCTGTCGTCAGGAGGTATATTCCGAATTTTTACAGCCAATCTATTATTTTCAGTTCTGACCATATTCTGCCTAACCCTCGGTTAGTCTAATATTTTTTGTCTTCTTCTATTAATTCTTCATACATTCTAAAAACAAACACAGGTTAGAAAAATTGGTACTTTACGGTGAGAAGTATGCACATTTTAAACGAAACAAAACCATTACCTTGAAACGACGAGATCTTTCATTATTTAATGACACAAAATTATCAACAACGACGAATAAACGGCTTAATCCATCGATCTTCTCGCTATGCACTGAGAGATCCCACTTTCCGATTAAATGAACCAGTTTGTTTATCAGTGATAACACGAAAACTTAATGAAACTGCGCATAATATTAAACAGTAAGAATGTAGACACGTCTTCCAGTACTGAACCGAAACATTGTATATGCTTACCAACTCAGCTTAGGAAGTCCAAGTGATAAAATGCTTACCATTCATAAAGGAGCAAATATGTCAACTACCGCAAGTATGAGAATGGAGGTCAATTCTGTGACCGCGGCTCTCCACTGGCTCTCTGGTACTTACTTTACTAGGGCAGTTATAGTGTCTGATTCTCAGTCCACGCAGCGAAATATTCATAATTGTCAATTTCGGTATGAGTGAATGACTCACTTGCCTGTTCCTTGACCGTCAACTATACTATAAGACCTATGTACATAATTGATTAGGACTTCGTTCGTTACGTTTTTCATTATTGTCGTGATTTTATTGGTCACTATTTCTAGAAATCGCGTCGCCTTGGTTATTTTTGACATAAGACTCCAAGTATATAAATAATGACCAACGAAAACATGACAATAATAACAAACATAACGAATTAAGCCGCTATTAATTCTGACAATAGGTCTTCTACCGCCGAGGGTCTCGCCTGCTTCAAACTTTTGGGAATCACATGGATTTACTGCCCAAGCATGACCGTCTCTAGTAAAGACCTTCCATAAGAATATTAATTAGTATTTAATTCATGTTAATTATTAATTGTTAAATGTAGGCACTACAATAGATGATGCATCTAGGATACGATTGGGATAATGTTGATATTTAATGTGGTATCAATACTCCCTGTAACTCCCTAAAGGGAAAAATACAGAAGGACAGTTTTATTGGTTTATTTTAAATGTGGTACAAGTAGGACAAGAGAATAATGGAGACATTGAAACTCGACCATATGAAAAATCGTTGACAAGGTACCAGCAGCATAGCCAAACTATGTATAATCACAACATGCCTATTTCCAGTGGCAATATACTGTTATGAGGCATGGACATTAAATAAAACAATAGCAAAGAGAATCACTGCTTTAGAAATGAGATGCACCAGAAGAATTTTACATATACCATGGACAGATAAAAAGACAAATCAAGAATTGTTAAGATAAATAAACGTCGAAAAGGGCTCCTTAGCAATATCATAACAATAAAGCTGTCTTTTTTGGTCATATAAAGAGACATAAAAGCATGAAAAGATTGGCTGAAGGCAGAATTAACGGAAACAGGGGAAGAGGGCGTCCAAGACGACGATAGTGCAACAATATATCGGATTGTTTAAACATGTCTCTAGTTGCGACAGGTCAACTCGCCCAGAATCGCGATTAACGGAAAGAGGGGAAGATGGCGTCCAAGACGACGATAATGCAACGATATATCAGATTGTTTAAATATGTCTCTAGTTGCGTCAGGTCAACTCGCCCAGAGATTAACGGAAACAGGGGAAGAGGGCGTCCAAGACGACGATAGTGCAACGATATATCTTTTCTTACCAATTCTTGTGAGCGGTGGGTGGCTGAAACCATATCACTAGTATAGTTAGTGGTGTGCGCCTGAAACCATATCGCTAGTAGAGTATGCCAGCCTTACCAGAGAACTCATTCTCGTACTTACACACTGGTCACCGTGCTCAAATCTAACGGCAGCCACACATGCTTGACCTTTTCCCCTCTGACTTACTTTGTAATCGACATAATCACAGACGTCCATCTGGAGTAATGAACTCACCTTCTTTACGTGAACCCATATGTTCCAGGTAAAGTCTTGTTTACTGTTCAAGGTCTCAGGTAACAGGAAGATGATTATAATCAGCGCTATCACCAGAAGTCCTGCTAGTACCAACATTGGTACAAAGAATCCTGTAGCATCTATCAAATATCCCATCGCCATCTTAACAGAAAGAGATAACACTCTAGATGATGTGTGTATTATATTAGACATACAATATACTGTGCATATAGTAAAATATATCATGTTTATATTATATCTACAAAAGGCAGCTTTCGTTTATATAACATAACATAACTAACATAACATAACATAATATAACATAGCATAACATAACATAGCAAAACACAAGATTATGACAATTATTCAATACCTCCCCCAATCTAACACCATTTGATTCTTGGTTAGGAACGAAAATTACAGTAATATGGAGTATTTATAAAAGTATTCTGCTTGTTATTCCGTGAGCCATCTAATAGTTATGAGTCATGACTGCAGTTTATCATCAGCGGATAGGTCCATACGTGCTTCGTTGTCTGTCTCAATAGATCCATCAGAGTGTAGTCGCTGACAGTTCCTTGTACACCTCAAGCATTATTGTACAAACCCAAGGAATTATTGTTACTATATACCATTACTATACACCATTACTATACATCATTACCGGGAAAGTTAACGAGATAGAGTGTGTATTTGATGAAATCTAGATAGTTATATAGAGTAACTATACAAATATTTCCGTTTCTGTGGCGAGATGGTTTGACGTATTTATATTGCATAGAAAATCACTACAGTCCAAAAAATACTCGTTTCATGGCTACTGTCTGCCTGTCTGTCTATCTGTATGGCTATCTATCTATCTATGTTCCTTCAGAACCGAATACAGAGTATGTGACAGAAACCAGAACTCAGTTCGATCGATGTGATACTACTGTGTGTTAATTCTTGTATGTTGTTGAGACATGTAGTCATACCCTCTTTGATGGTTATTCTTTTTCAATAACCTTGTGGTACCCATTTTAATGCTTGTAGTGGCTGTCTTTTGTCATACATTCTGAATACATGTCCGATATAAGTTCATTGTTTTCTTCTTGTTGCTGTTTAGTGTCTTTCCTTGACACTAAGAGAAGAGACAAAACAAGAATACATCACAGACGGTATTAGAAATAGCCGTTGGGCATACATCGGTCACTCAGAATGAATGAAGACAGAATACCACGTCAAGTCTTTACATGGTCACCGAGTGGCAAGAGAAAGGGGGGAAGACCAAAAACAACACTGAAAACAACTACCGAAAAAGAAAATACAAACAGCTTGTGTGACAATTAACGATCTGGAATAACTGGCTGTTGATCGATAAGCATGGAGAGCAATGACATCTGTCCTATCTACCAGGCTTGGCATGGAGAGCTATGACATCTGTCCTATCTACCAAGCTTAGCATGGAGAGCAATGACATCTGTCCTATCTACCAAGCTTGGCATGGAGAGCTATGACATCTGCACTATGTGCCAAGCTTGGCATGGAGAGCTATGACATCTGCACTATGTGCCAAGCTTGGCATGGAGAGCTATGACATCTGCACTATGTGCCAAGCTTGGCATGGAGAGCTATGACATCTGCACTATGTGCCAAGCTTGGCATGGAGAGCTATGACATCTGCACTATGTGCCAAGCTTGACATGGAGAGCAATGGCATCTGTCCTATGTACCAAGCTTGGTATGGAGAGCTATGACATCTGCACTATGTGTCAAGCTTGGCATGGAGAGCTATGACATCTGCACTATGTGCCAAGCTTGGCATGGAGAGCTATGACATCTGCACTATGTGCCAAGCTTGGCATGGAGAGCTATGACATCTGCACTATGTGCCAAGCTTGGCATGGAGAGCTATGACATCTGCACTATGTGCCAAGCTTGGCATGGAGAGCTATGACATCTGCACTATGTGCCAAGCTTGGCATGGAGAGCTATGACATCTGCACTATGTGCCAAGCTTGACATGGAGAGCAATGGCATCTGTCATATGTACCAAGCTTGGCATGGAGAGCTATGATATTTGCACTATGTGCCAAGCTTGGCATGGAGAGCTATGACATCTGCACTATGTGCCAAGCTTGGCATGGAGAGCTATGACATCTGCACTATGTGCCAAGCTTGGCATGGAGAGCTATGACATCTGCACTATGTGCCAAACTTGGCATGGAGAGCTATGACATTTTGCACTATGTGCCAATCTTGGCATGGAGAGCTATGACATCTGCACTATGTGCCAGTCTTGGCATGGAGAGCTATGACATCTGCACTATGTACCAATCTTGGCATGGAGAGCTATGACATCTGCACTATGTGCCAAGCCTGGCATGGAGAGCTATGACATCTGCACTATGTGCCAAGCGTGACACATGAAGAAAATTATGCTGATGATGTATTCTCTTACTTGCTTGCTTGACTTGAATTCTTTCCACAAATTTTACATAATATAAATTTTACATAATATAAATCATTCTGTAGCAGACACGTGAGTCAAGCACAAGAGCGAATATAAGTACTGGCTTGGGGTTTGTGGCGGTTCAATGCAATATTTCGTGAGCTTCTACTTGTTCTTCAGCGTTCGTTTTCAAACTCCTGTAGATTAACAGGATGTAGTTCACAGAACGGAATATGTTGTCCTGATTTACAGATTTACTGCGAAGTATCCGTCTGTCGGTCTAACACATCTATCATCAGCGGCTCCTCTTTGTCACGTTGACCCTTTGTAGAATTGGACAACCTACACTTCAAAAATATCCTATTTCATTAGATGGGGTGAAGGCGACCAGGAAAAAAAGCCTGATAGTGTGTATTAAGAACAAGTAAAACAGAAAGAAAGGCAAACCACCCAACACCGGGCCCCATAAAGCGGGTTTCCTAGAAGAGATTATTAAAAAGTGTGATCATTACCTTTTTTAGAATGAATACCTTTACTTATTTATTTTGACCAAAGTCATGTCTATGCCCCTGAACACACACGCAGAATTCCAAGTCATGTCTACGCTCCTGAAGACATACTTCATTACCCCGTTTCAAGCTTTCCACTACTACAACACCCACTACTACTACTACTACTACTACTACCACTACTAATACTTTTACTACTACTACCACCACTACTACAACCAAAACAACTACTACCACTACAACCACTATTCTTTTCACAACTATTGTTATTACCACTGCTAATACTTTTACTGTTACTACTTCCACTACTACTACTACTACTGTTACTACTTCCACTATTTCTACTACTACGTCTAAGACTACTGCCACTACTACAACAGCTACCACTACTACTACTACTATTACTACTACTACTACAACTACTACTACAACTACAACTACTACTAATACTATTGCTACTACAAACATCACAACCATTA
This sequence comes from Meghimatium bilineatum, assembly GCA_034231615.1. Lineage (NCBI taxonomy): Eukaryota > Metazoa > Mollusca > Gastropoda > Stylommatophora > Philomycidae > Meghimatium > Meghimatium bilineatum. The sequence goes on along the minus strand of CM067322.1, from coordinate 100,774,803 downwards.
CTACTACTACTACTACTAACACTACTATTAATACTGCTACTATCACCACACTACTACTGGTATTATCACTACAACTATAACCAAAACTACTACTATATCCACCACTACCACTGTCAATATTACTACTACTGACAACTACTATAACCACTACTGCTAACACTACTACTACTACTAATAATAATACCTATATTGTTACTGATAGTATTACTGTCATCACTCATTATTTCAGTTTTTAAACTATCCTCATTTTACTGATAGAATGGCACCCATAAACACTTACACCAACCAGCAGTGTCCGAATTAGTGTGCAGGCAACCAGCAATGTCCGAGTTACTGTGGTGGCAATCAGCAGTATTCGAATTAGTGTACGGCAATCAGCAATGTCCGAATTAGTGTACGGCAATCAGCAGTGTCCGAATTAGTGTGGCGGCAATCGTTCACAATTTAACAAATATAGTAATTAACACCACTCTAAATGGTTACGTTCATGTAGTACGGGTGTTAAGGTGTAGCATGTTTATCCGTGTTTTATCCATGTTTTATCCATGAACCTCGTATATTCATGTTTTAATACAGGATGTCGGCCATGTCACTGTGTATTCTCATACACTGGTGATGGCACAATGTATTATGCATTGTACATAGTACAGATATGTATGTACATAATACCAGTAGTAGTTGTAGTTGTGGTGTTGGTAGCAGTAGTAATAGTAGTAATAGTGGTAATAGTAGTAATGGTAGTAATAGTAGCATTAATAGTAGTAGTAGTAATGGTAGTGATAGTGGTAGTAGTAGTAATGGTAGTGATAGTGGTAGTAGTAGTAATGGTTGTGGTGTTTGTAGTAGCAGTAGTAGTAGTAGTTGTAGTAGTTGTAGTAGTTGTAGTTGCAGTAGTAGTTGTAGTAGTTGTAGTAGTTGTAGTTGCAGTAGTAGTTGCAATAGTGGTAACAATAGTAATAGTGGTCACAGTGTCATAATAGTAGTGGTAGTAATACCTGTAGTAGTAGGTAGTAAAAGTATTGGTTGTGGTATTTATAGTAGTAGTAATAGAATAGTAGTGAAAGTAGTAGCAGCAGTAGTAGTAGTAGTAGTAGTAGTAGTAGTAGTAGTAGTAGTAGTAGTAGTAGTAGTAGTTGTAGTAGTAGTAGTAGTAGTAGTAGTAGTAGTAGTAGTAGTAGTAGTTGTAGTAGTAGTAGTAGTAGTAGTAGTTGTAGTAG